>CAEFZX010001143.1:0-81166 GCA_903066825.1 Alfaro cultratus | reverse complement strand
ATATAAATTGCCCTATTTTATTGTGTATATATCAAAAATTGTTTGTATAAAAGGAAGATAAGCCATAGGACTTTGCTTTGATGCTATAGTATTAATTTTTGCTTCATTTTGAGATTTTTTTGGATCTTGGAAAATACGTCTGCTCTGATCATTCAATAGTTTTTTTCCCCCCATCCAGGCGTTTCTTTTTTACTTGTTTAATATTGTATTCCTCTTTGTGGGAAGGAGAAGGGCTGCACACTGAGTTTTCATGCTTTCACCAAGCATGCAGGGATTCTTTCCAGGTTCCCCTCCCATAGTCCATAGACAAAACTGTCAGGTTATTCTGTCAGGTTGTCTGAAGTCCCAACCTTCAGCCATGAAGAATATTTGGTTTTAGGTAAATTGGTGCCCCACGTGGAGAAGAGGTAGATTACAGGAGAAGGACAGTTATACTGATTCAGTGTCGAGACCAATCCAGCATGTTGATTCAATTAATATCCATTATCACCTTCTGTGGGCATTAAATGAAAGAATAAAACTGCTGCTTGAATGACCTTCCCCCGAAGATTTCTTTTTTTCATTTATCTGGGATGAGCTGCAGGCTAAACCATCTGGTTTGGATTCCTTCCTGGAATCTCCCCCAGGATTTGTTTAGGGCACATCTCACCAGGAGGAGGCCTCAGGGCAAACTCAGGACTTAGTGAGAAATTTTAATGTCTCAGTTTGCATGAAGACACACTAACCTTACCCTGAAAAGCAAAACGAAGAAGAACAAAGACTACAATTTCTCAGATTCTTGAAAGCAAGTCCCTGAAAAGAGGTAGGTAATTTATACAAGGATAAAACTGGGATATGATAGCAATAAATTCAGAGTTATATCGTTGTCATGATAAGAAAATGTGATCAAGGGAACCAATAGCAACGCTGTTAACTCATCCCAGTAATCCCCTCAGTCTACCTCCCTGAACGGACTTTGTAGCACTAAAACAGTGCCTCACGTTTTTCCTTGTATTTAATATGGCTCACAGGGAACACTGATTCAATAAAACTTAACAACAGGTTGTAAAATGCTGCTTACCTAGCCAGTGTTTCATGTGAACAATTCTGTTTACTTTTATGAGGAAAATCCAAACCAAGTCTCCCTTTCCGCCCTTTTAAATGTTACGCCTAATTAACTAATGTTGCATGATAACAGAAGCTCTTACTCAACAATTTTACCCTGCTATATAGATTTTTTTCTTGTGCAAATCTAACATACTGTTCAATTAAAAAGCAAACACATTGTGTGTTATATCAATTTGGCCACTAGAGGTCGTCATTGTCTGTGATTTAATTAGAGTCTGCACTCAAAAAAGAACAAAGAGGGCTGTGCCTGCAGATATTTATATTCGTTGCAAACGTTCACTTTGTTCCTCTGTCCTATCATAACTTTTGCTTTCCCTTCTGTGTGTGTTGCTCCATCATTATAAAAAACGGTAAAATTATGACTTACAAAAAAATAAAAAGAAACCAATCTGGCAAGTTTTTAAAACCGGTGGCCCAAGTTTCAGCCGAGAGATGCACTACATCCTGCTCACAGATGGGTCTTATGGGCTGCTTCCTTCCTTTGACTGTCTGAAAGCACCTGTTTACACTTCTGAACTGATCAGACAGGAAGTGAGAGTACATTGTCAGCACTGTTGTGGGTCTACTGAGAGCGTCAACCTGCTTGCCAAGTAGTTTTGAGAAGAAAAAATTGAGATAATTTTAATGAGATTTCAGATTAACAGGAATTACTGACACAGAGGTTGATCTTATGGGAAAAACACAAAAAAATTATTTCACATCTCTATTCTCAGCTGCAGGTTTCTGTTCTGGCTTCTTAGTTCACCAAGACAGGTGTTGACAGTGGAAAAAAAAAAGAGTTGGGTCACAATAGTTTTCTTTGTTGAATAAAAAACAACCAGACAGAGCCTGTACCCATCAGTTGTGGCAAGAACAGTTTAGGCTCTCGCTCCCAAGGAGAATCCAGGGGAGGGAAACGACTGTTTGAAGCTCTCCCCCTGGGCTCCGGGCTCTGTCTGTGAGATCCGGGTGCGCTGACAATATTAGCACGCGTGATCTGAAAGTCTGATCAAAGCTGGCTCGTTCTGCCCGACCGATTTCTAAAGGATTAAGGATTAGGGAGTTGGGATGCTGGGAGAGACTCCGAAGCAACCCTGAAGAGACAAAAGAGGATGGTGAAGGTAGGGGATGAGTTAGAGAGGGATAAGGAGATGTTGAGGAGGACATAGGGGGCAAAAGAGACACACAGATGCCATTTTGAGACAGAAGTTCAGGCCAAAATGAATGGTGCTTTATTATATCCTTAGGTTACTCGGAAGACAAGGCTGCGCTGCTGCTGAAGTCCGACACATACCTAGAGGAAACCCCCTGCTGTGCTTTAATAAAGTTCCAGGTACTCTGTGCTTAATAGCTTAATAGGATTAATTTTGTTCTTCATTTACAAGCTGATTCAGTTTTGTGGAAAGGACGAGCCAAACAACAAGGTGTTTTGACTCCATTGTTTACAGTGATTTCACGTATATTAGAAGGTTTGATTTTCACACTCTTGGTAGTCTTAGGAGTTGTTCAGTGAAGGGTGGATAAGTGACCTTTAACACAAGGAGGCCAAAAATAAAAGTCAGAGGTTGTTTACCAAACACCAGAGAAAGTTTGAGATGCTTTTAAGAGGAAAACTGGTTTCTAAAAGGGCACACATCAACATTTTCATAGCTTTGCCTTTTCAGTTGTACTCATTTCCATGTATAAAATCAAAAGATATGTAAAATTGCATAAAAAATATATACATTGTTAAAAGAACAATATAGATATTATATATATGTTTATTTATAAACACACACACACACACACACACACATATATATATACATATATATATATATATACATATATATATATAATTGCTGAATGAATGGATGGAGAAATTGATAGATTGATGGTTAGCAATTGACATTATTTACTTCTTCAAGGTCCATCCTTTTCTGTGTTGCCACTAAACATCCACACATCCATTACATTTAGTAATAGATTTGCCTTGTCAAGAAAGTAATCAATTTTCTATTTATAGCCCCCTCCGGTGTTTCAGACAAAATCCTATATAGTCGTGAGTTTTTGTTTTACAGAAGTGTGACTCCAACTGTTCCTTTAGTGTCAGAAAAGTGTGTTTCAAAATCGCTTATGTGCTTTGAAAAGGAATAGAAATTCTGGTGAGATTTATCCTCTTCATACTTTTTTTTAATACAATAATATCTGCCTTTTAGAAAATAAACATGGCCTAACTTGTGCTTATTAAGTACATCTTTTTTCCTTTTATTTACTTACAGCTGAACAGGTAACTAAATTAATAACTAGTTAAATAAAATGGCAGCTCGCACCTCCGTCCATGTAGTGACATAAACCAAAACATATCAGTGTTATACTGTATGTACTATAGTCACAAGTTAGAAATTGTACAGAAAGGCTACTTGTTATACCCAAATGCAAATTCCAACTTAATGATTTCTTTCCCTGTCTTTGAAGCACCTTATCAAAAGTTTGACATTTCAAAAGGAGATATGAACAACTAAAGACCCTAAGTTGACAAAACTAAGCTTTACAGGGTCAAGGCTACTCAAATGTTATCTTATTTGGATAAAATAATATTCAAGTAATGTTTGAATGAATGTTTTGAACTGAGCATAATTAAAGTAACTGTACATCTCACACTCTTAAAGTTGAGGATGTGTTCGGCTTGTATTTACTACATGAAACACTGTAGTTTCAGTCACTCACTGTTTTCTCAGATGTTCCTGCTTTATTTACATTGAAACCAAATGTTGATCTGGTCATTAAAGCAGAAGTGAGATGATTTTAACCCACTGAAAATAACAAAAAGGAATAAGAGCTAAAGCAACCATGTAGCAGTGAGCAAATAATTCAGCACCTGCTTGCCAAATATCCAAAAAAGACCCAGATGAAAGGTCAGTGTGAGGCAAGTTGTTCTCCCCCCACCAGATGTGTACTTGCTCTGGCCTTTAGCCGATTAATTATCTCATAGTTTATGACACCAGGGTCGGTGTTCAGGCAATTGCATTACACCACACACTCTGAGCAATCTGGGGATTTGTTCCTGCTGGACAGTTTGTTTGAGCATGTGTGTAAAATAAATAAGGGAGGAGACTCTTTATACATGTAAAGGGAAAGAGGAACTGCTTGTTATGTTCCAGCAGTTCCGTCATTTAGGTAGATTTGTTTAATTTGAGATGATCTACAACAGTAAGGCACACTGAACAGGGAACCACCCCGTGGCATGCTGCCCTATTTGCCCAAGCCTCTATCATTTCCTGGGTATAGCCAATAGCAATAAAGGAAGTGGTCTCACTGTCACAGAAACAGTTGGCACGGAAACAGCACATTACACCATCATCCAATCCCCCTCCCATTCCTTTGTCGTCATGTTTGTCCTCCCTCCCTGTGCCCTCCTCCTCCCTCCTCTCCCTGTCCTGCATGTTTTTTCACTCATCAATGAAATCACAACCAAAGCTACTGCTGGTCCTGAAATGAAGAATATTACACCCTCAAAGAACAGATGATGATTTGTTTTCAACAAAGCCGTCAGGGTGCACAGCCTCCCCCCGCAGCCAGAACAAGAATCGAAACAAAAATGCTGAAACCATCAACGTGTGTTTTCCCTCGTTTCTCTGTCACTCTCATGATTTAATCCTTACCTCTTCTCTCTGCCTCTCTCTCTCTTTCTCTCTATCTCCACTGACTCCTCCCTCTGTTTCTGTCCTGCACTCCCTCTCTCTGCCTCTCCGTCTCCGACACACTCAAACACACACCCTCCACCCCCATCGCTGCAGTGTCTCAACTGCCTTGGAGCAAGCAAGAGAGGATACAGAACACAGACGGTTAGGAGACAGAGGAAGAGGGCCGCTGACAGAGACACACACAAACAGAGAGAGAGAAAGAGTGAGAGGCGTACTTTGTGTGTGCAGTGAAAATGAGGACGAGATGAAGATGAAACAGAGGCACTGAAGGTGGATTGCACTGAGCCTTCTCTTTCCCTGCAAGGGCTTGTCTGCAGTATCCTTTTGTAAACGGATGCTGGCTTGAGATCACGGTAAGCCACTCTCACTGTGCCTTTTTTCTCTTATCTGCACGATGGGATCTCACTGTGTCCATTCTGTTGAAGCAGAATGATAAAATGGGGAAAGAGATGTTCAGAGATGGCACTAAGGCAGCAAGGCGGGCTGTCCAATCCCCTCCTCCACCCTCTTAGCTCAGTGCCAATGGAAGCTGCTATCTTACATTTGCAATTTGACTCATCATCTCCCTAGAGCATCTTTGATTCTTATAGAATGCTTTTATGTGAATACAGCGCTTAGTTTACGTAATATTGTATGTAGGACAAGTGGAGGATGCAGCAAAGATGTGTGCATGTGTGTGCGTGTGTGGATGTGATCAGTCCAGGCCATAAGCTGTACAAACAGGGAGGGGAACAGGAGCATAAAACCCGCCATCACACAATCAGGTGCTGAGCACAACTGGGCTTTACCAAACAGCCAACGTGCACAGATCCCAAGGAGTTTTGGATAAGACAGCAAAATTGAGGCCCTGGAATCGCCGTGAGATTTTGCGAGTGAAGCTTCCCTTTTTCCTTTGCAGGGAGCCAAATTACATCGATTAATAACAATCTCCTTCTAGAACCATAATCCATTTGGTTTGCTTGTGTCCAGCTGTTCATAGATCTACTGTAAATCTTGATGTGGGGAAGAGGACGGGAGGGGGCAGAAGGGAAGAGCGGCGCATGTTCGTTACCCCAGTGGGAGAGAAAAAAGCAGGACGGTTGTGACATTTTGTATCTCCACAGTCTTTCCTATTTACAAGAGCTTTACTGTATTTTATTTTCAGTGGGGGTTGGGATTTATTATGTGGCACCAGAAGAACATGTGTGTTTGTGTACACTCTGTGTGTGTGTTTGCCTTACACACTCAAGAGAAAGAGAGAGAGGGGAAAAAAAAGAGAGAGCTTGTGCAAGGGAGCGGTTGAGGGGCTGAAGGGAGGGGGGTTAACAGTAGGGAGGCAGATGGGGCAGAGGGGCGGAGGTTGATGCAGCAGAGAGCAAGAGGGAGAAAAGAAGGAATGGAAGATTTGGTACAGATTGGATGGATGAGCAGGCGGGGTCGGAGGGTGTGGAGAGGGGGATAAAGGTGGAGGGGGCAGAGGGTGGTGGTGATAATTTCACGGTGGTGGAAAGGCAGCGCGTTGCTGAGCATGTGACACAGAACGCTAGATGAGTTGGCGAGAGATCCATCCAACCGAGGCCCTGAGACTTCGGTGAATCAAGACAAAGATAGCGGAAAACACAACCTCCTTCAATGAGTCCATCAAATCTGACATGCTGGATACCTTTACCGAACCTCTGGGATATTGGTGATTAGGGAACATTGGGACTTGACAGGAACATTAATCTTCTAGGCTAAATTTGTAATGTAGCTCTAATTAGAAAGTAGGCTTGGGATAGTTACTGACACCAAGGTATTTCAAGGTGCAATAAATGAAAGGTTTCACAAGTGCAAACATTATCTGTCAATGTTCCAGCAGTTTTATTGATGAGATGCAAACGAAAGTGGCAAAGAGTCTAGAGTTTTTAATTTAGTACTGCCTGCTTCTTAACTGCTGTCAGACAATATATCAAATTTCAAAAGTCATCATAACATTGTGTACAATATTGCAACTGAAAAGGACTTTTTGAATGCAACAACTGGTTGGATATTATATTATAAATGCCATTCTAGTACATTCTGCATGCAAATAATGGTTTGGGCCTGTTGGGTGTAGTTTTACTGCCCTCGATGCCAACACTTGAGGAATATCTTTATGATGAAGGAAAAGAAAAGTAAAATTATAAAAAAGTGGGTTAATTATAATCTATGTTGTTGTCACAATATGCAGGAACAGTACCTTAATTAAATGATTTCCTGATATTGCATATGGCCCTACTATAGTATTATCTACTCACAGAGAAAAAAATTTTTTTTTTAAAATATTTCTAGCCACTAAAACACATATAATCAAGAATTGAACACTAAAAGAGCCACACCTTTCATTCTTGCCAAGGTAACACCAATTTAAAACTTCATTTTGTAACCCACAGGGTTTTATTGTGTTTTATAAAAGCACTTGGAGTGACTATCCACTTATTGTCCATACCTGCTTATTCCTTGTCAGCGGTGGTAAGAGTTCGATCCATAATCAGTAGGTTGCCAGTTTGAGTCCCTTCTCTGTATGTCTCAGTTGTTGCTTCCTTCACCTGCCTTGTCTGCTGGTGGTGTTCAGACAGCCTAGTGGTGCTGGCGCATGGCAACTGTGGCTACTATCCAGTACCTTTCCACTATTAGCATGTGAATGGGTGAATGACTAAATGTAGTGTAAAGTGCAGTGGCCTATGCAAGTACAAGCCATTTGTGGAAGGGTTGACACCAATCTCCAGCAGTCATTGGACAGGATGCAGGTACACACACCTTTGTTTGTGTACCTTGTTGTACACAAGGTTTGTTGGTGTGGTACACACACACACACACACACACACACACACACACACACACACACACACACACACACACACACTCCTATTGGCAATTTCAAAAGACCATGTAACTGAACATAAACATTTGGGACTATGGGAGGAAGTTGAGCTTCTTATAGAGCAGTGTTTCCCAGCTCTGACCCTCCATGCACACTGCTGTGCAAGTTTTAGATGTTCCCTTGCTTTTGCACACCTGTTTCAGATGATTGTAGTTCAATAAAAGCCTCTTAATCAGCTATAGATTGAAATAAGGTGTGCTGAAGCAGACAAACACCTAAAACATGCAGGGCAGTGTGCCTGGAGGACCAGTGATAGAACCTTTGCATGCAGAACATGCAGAAATGACCTGACCGGGATTTGAACCCTGGGCCTTCATCTTCCAAGTCAACAGTGCAAACAACTGAACCACTATGCATTTTTGCCTGAAACCTTTGCGGTACTATTGGTACCTATGGTGCTTTTACTCAAAGTTATAATACCATGAGAATGTTATATCAGCAAATGCCTGTTAGAAACTATTTACTTTTACCTCTTTATAGAGGAAATTTGCCCTGACAAGACCCAATTCTGTTTGCTTAAGCTACAAGGAGATAATACAATAAGAGAACTTTAACTATATAATATTAAATACAGTTATATAAATTGATTTTTTTTCATCCAAAAATACACAACTGAGATGAACTGCAATAATGTTAGCACTTTCTTGGAAGTATTTGTGTAATTAATTTTGCAGATCCTTCCTAGTGCCATCATGTAAATATGTTGTGGCCACATCAGTTACTGGAATAAATACAAAATCTGTGGGCTGAAACACAGCAGCTGGAAGACAAAGTGGTAGCACAACTTTAGCTGTTTAACATGCAAACAACCTTTTGTGTTCTTGGTGTTTTTATCTGGTGAAGATCTTGCTTTCTATTTCAGCTTCCATGTAGCTCAAATGCTGTTTCAGAGATGGGTTGGTAAGCATTCAATGGAAGAATAAAGAAGAACATATCATAAAGTGATAGTTTAGATAATTTGAAGTGAACCTCTGTTAATTTATTATCAGTGAAAGTTTCAAAGAATTCATATTTGTGTGAATTTGTAGATAAAGAACTACAAACTCACAGTTGTTAGCCTTCCTCTGTTAGCATATTCCTCCAACTTTGTGCTATTTGCTTATAGAACAATATATGTGTTACTACAGACCAGCATTAATTGTCAGTCTGCTTTAATGGTGAATTTACTTTGTCATAGAAGTTTGAGGTCGGATTTGGAAAATACATCACACTTGAGTTTAAGGAGTTTCAAACCCTACCCTGCCATACTCTTCCCCACCTAACCATTTCCCTTTAACTAAGAGTGAAGTAATCTTTTGAATTATGTTACAGTGTAACTTGTGTAACAGCATCAAATATGACACATTCTTGTGCATTTACAGTCCTCAGAAGTATTTGTTAACTCAGGTACATGGTGCTCTCAAGAGTCTAATGCAGCACAATTTTGTGCACATTGACAGACAAAACTCCCCGCCAGCAACAAACATGACAATTATCTTTTGTAAAAGGTCATCAGTGTTTGACTCCTCTACAAACTCAGTCATATCAGATCTTTCTACTACAGGCCAGTGAACGATAAACAATATCAACTTCAAGGAGCCTCATGTGAAAAGGTGCAAAATTTCGGTTTTTAAAAAACCAGCACAACCAGGTTGCCTGATTTGCGTCAAATGCTAGTTGAAAAATGGGAGGCCACCCTTCAGCAGTGTTTGACCTGGCTGGTGACCAGCATGACGAGGAGGTGTCTGGCTCATCTGGTTCTTCGAAGTGCTTCTGAGGCTTGTGCTTGTAAATGGAATAAATGGTTAAATTGTCAGGCTGTCTTGTTTATTTAAAGTGATGACAACATTCAACAACATGCTATATGTCTGCGCTTCTCAAGGGTCATGAAACCTGTCACCATACACTGGTAGCTTCTATCTAAAACTTTTGCGAGCAGAAGTACTCTGACATAGATTCAACCGCCCTAGCCACCAAGAAAAGAAAACCCTACACAGCACATAAACGAACCATTCCTCCAACTAAATCAGTCAAATTATTGTTCTTTTTGCTGAACTGGTTCAGGACAGCATGCTGCAATTTAAGGTGTTTCTGGTGTGGCAAACCATATGCTGACTTGACCTCCTTTCACCTCTTTTGTTGCTTGCAACCTCCATTAAACTGTGTGACATAATCACAAGAGACAGACTTGGGTTTTTAAAGAGGCAGTGGCTTGTTGAGGAAGCAATTCTTGCACAGAGGAGTTTAATGTCACAGACCAGTGCACTTTAGGCCGTTTTTTTTCACCTCGTAGGTGAGCACACCAGCAGCTTGGACAATTAAACTTAGCTCTATTACAGTAAAGTGCCAAGGGGCCCAGGCTTAGTTCCCTCTGCTACCTACTTAAAAAAATGATTAATCTGAGATGTCATTCATTTCCTCAAGAGGGAACGTCAGAATTATCTAAGAAATCTTTCACATTTCTGCAGGAATAGAGCTGTGTTAAAGTTTATTTTTAACACCATATAAAATGAGTCAAACCACAGAGAAACTTGTTATTATTCAAAGTGGAATGACAGCCCCTTGCTCAGATTTAGCTGGCACAGCATCTGTTTGTTTTGGGTCTTCAATCCCAGTCAGGTACTGGGACAAAGTGTCATCGCCATAAAGACGTGTTTTGGCAGCCTTTTCTTTTAGATGGACTTCTACACAGAGATAGGACTTTAATTTACTTATCTGAACCTTATTTATCTTACAAAGGTATTAATGTCCTTGCAGTATCACACATTTTATCAAGTTACAACAACATGAAATCAAGTTACAAACTTTTATGTACACTACTGTTATTTTGTGTGATAGACCAGCAAGAAACAGCATGAAACTCTGACAAAACAAACAAACAATAATACAACCTTTAAACATTTTTAATTTGAACTTTTCAACTCACCAGCTGAAAATGGAAAGAACATGGCAGTTCACCTCAACTGCCATGGAGAAAATTAGTAAAAGAAGGACCCAAGAGGCCCTTTGGTCTCTGGAGGATTTCCAGAGATCCACAGCTCTGGTGGGATAATCTGTTAACAAAACTATTACATGTTGGGCTAACATGTGGAAGAAGGATCTTAGGTCAAGTGGAACTTATATGGAAAATGCAATGTTTGGTTAAAAACTGAGAGTCACCCTGAACACACCATCCTTATGAGGAAATGAGAATTGATGTTGATACTAGAGATGAAGTCTCTATGCCAGTGGTCCTCAAATCCAGGCCTTCAACTTTTAGATATGTCCCTAGTCCAACATTCCTGAATTAAATGGCTGAACTACCTCCTTAGCAACCAGTCAAGTTCTCCAAAGTTGTGCTAATGACCCAGTTATTAAACTCAGGTGAGTTGAAGAAGGGACAAATCTAAAACCTGCAGGACCGGTCCTTGAGAACTGGATTTGAAGAACTCTTCTCTATGCAATGAGATTTTGAACTGACTTATTTGGGCTATTTTGCAAAGAAGTAAGATAATTTTATTTAAATTCCTAGGTTGAAGGTTAGTAGACATCCCCCAAAAGACTGCAATTGCATTGAAATAAGGTTCTACAAGGAACTGACTCAGGGAATACAAATGGAGAGCAGAGTTTAGACTTTATTTGTTAAAAATATAGAAACCCATGCTGGACAAACTCTAAAAACTTCAAGAGTCAGAAACACTTTTACTAGACAGTACAACAGCTAAACATCCACTAGGATGGCCTCCTATTGAATTGAACTAAATCTTAGGACTGGCAGTGGGTGGGATCTGTGTGAACAAGCGAGGATTAGGTTATCTTTTGATGTTACATAAAAACAACACGGGCTCAATTCATCCCTCCCTGTCTCTTTGCCCTCCTTTCTAATCATTGCTGGTACTTGCACACAGGGGCCTGTCTGTTTTCCCGTAGCTGCTGAGCGAGACGGCCTTACTTCCAGCTCTCAAATCTGAGTGATGAGAGGGCAGAGCAGAGGGGACTAACAGAGAAACTTTGTGTTCCATTGCACACACATAACAGAGGTCATATGACAACAAGGAGGTGGAGGAGAGAGGGAGGGGGAAGATGAGGGTGAGCTGTGGCCTTCCACTGGCAAGGGCTGGTGTTAAAGAAAAATCAAAGTGGTCCACATTTGTGTGTGCTTACGTTGGGTGAGTGGGCGTAAAAGTCTTGTGTACACATGAGGGTGGGAATGTGTTGTTGTATTTGAGTGTGGTGGTCTATCTATTAGTTTGGGTCTTACACTGCCCCCTTTCCTGGATCATCTTGGGTGTTTAAATATTAAACACCCCATTACATATGGGGTCCACCGCCCCCCATGCAGTGGCTGTTGCCTCTCCTTGTGTTTATGAGTCTCAGTGTTCAAGGTTTGGTGCTTGGGTATGTGAGTGAGTCTCGGTCTGCTGGGGTCTAGTGGGTCTCTGTGCCCATGGACGGATCTACTCCAGCATAATTGGTTGCCAGTGGAACCTGGGGGCTTGTCACTGTGGCCCCTGGGGCTTCTGCATTGTGGCTGCTGGGGGTCCTTCCAGAGCGGAGCAGGGCTCTCCTCTGCTCCGCTCTGGAAGGGGGGATGCGGTTATCCCTGTGATGACGCTCCCGGGGCTCTGTGCTCAGGGACCCTCTGGATGTCTGTGGCTTTGGTCTCTCTCATGTCTGCTTCAGGTCCTGGAGGGCAGGTCTGTGGTTCCCCACACCCGGTATTGAGCATTCTTATGGAGAAACCAAACATGCTCACAACCAACATGCACATACATGCACAAATGTTTAGAATCAAGTGTTTTTAGATACACTCTCAGTTGGGCTGCGGTTTCCCCTATGTACATATTGTATTATTGACTTGTACCATGTACATTTTATCATCATGTAATTTGTTATATATATATATATATATATATATATATATATATATATATATATATATAACCAAATACAAAAGTAATTTTAAGTACTGCCCTTTAACATTTCTTATTTCTCTTCATTATCATGTTAATATCAATCCTGAAAAGCTTGATGTTTAACAACTCAAACTGTCTTTGCACAAACACAGAGATATATGCTCAGTTTCTAGGGTTTTTACTTTTCTCTCACAATCCTCAAACTAATTTTAATATCAGGATAACTAGACTAAATAAAAAATATTTGCAAAAGATTCAATTTATGAAAAAAATAACAACTTGGCCCTATTTAAATGGAAGTAAGTCTTCGCTGTAGAAGGAGAGATTATGAAAAGGCTCTTTAAAGATCATAGTGCAACATCTTATCAGATTGAAACCTAAACGTTTAAGTAGGCCACTCTACAGTCATTTTTTCTAGCTACTTCAGTTTGACTTCCTCAAACTGTGCTTCAGATTATTGCATTGTTGCGTTATCCAAGTATGCCTGAACTTAAGGCCATTAACTGATACCCAGATATTCTCAAGGTAGCCTCAATATATCGGACTACGACAAATCCTGTTTGTTTTATATGTAAATATGTGACTATAAGATGGGTCTTAGTGTTTTTTTTTAACAGTAATATTGGTCTTCAAGTTATTTAATAGATGCTATTTGTAGCAAGTTTAAATTTATTTGTTAAATGTTAAAAAACATTGCTTAATTGAGACAAGTCTGTGGCGCTTCAGTTATTGTTCAAGATTCCTATCAGCTTTCTGGAGTAGTTGTTGATGCACTCTTGGAGAAATGTTGTTTGTCGTTCTTTCCTGGGAAAGTTCACTTCTGTTCCACTTTTCCTTCATTTTTGGATAATGGCTCTTAAAGTCATTCATTGATGTCTCAAACCTACTTTGGAACCCTTTCCAACTATCAGATGACTTTGTTTGTCCTTGGTTCTTGTATTTTTAGATCTCAACATTGTGCTACTACTTCACGCTCATCTGAAACACACAAATGAGCAAAAACAAAAGAAACCTGTAAGACAACATGCTTTTTCACACCATTATTCCATAAGGCTTTTTACAGTAGCACCTAAACAGTTTTTCTCATTTTGTCATCATAGCCCTAAACTAATGGAGCTCTCTGAATGGGTTAATGACAGTTAAATTACTGGATCTGTCTCGGTGTCTGAAGTTTGTCTTTTTCTCTGTTCTATTTATTAAATCATGAAAACAGATAAGTTTGTAATTCAGAGAAATCAGCAAGTGTCTGGGAATCACAATTTCTTTCTGCTGCAGGAAGCATTTACTTATCTGTCAAGACTCAAATTAATGACTCACTGAAGAGAGTTTGACTAAACATTAGGTACATGTAATGTGAGCTGTTCTGTTCTACAAGATGCAGTTTGCAGTGGGAAAACAGACATGTGTATTCAGTTGTCTACCATGAACAATCTCATGTCTTCACATCAGACGGGCTGCCCGTAGCTCAGTCTGCACACAAGCATGCCATTGTCATCACTGGTTGGCCTTGTGACTTAGTGTGACCCACTGGATTGTAGAAAAGGGTACACAGCCATTGAGATCAGGAGCATTAAATGGAGCATTATCATGAAAAGTATCTGGCATACAGAGAACTCCTCCACCCCCCAAATAGTCCCCACCCTGTAAACAGCTCACTGTTTTTAGGGGGAGTAGAGGGAATAAAACACAGCCTGTCATTGTTTGGCATAGGGAACTAGTGGTGTCCTTGCATGTGTACAGTATATGGCAATCTTGCTCTAAAGGCCACACCCAGGGCACCATGTAAGAAAAACACTCAGAAAATATTCAATAAACTATCTGTCCAACAATATGAGTAGCACACAACACATAATGTCAAGTTAAGAAGAACGGAATGATAGAACATTTTAGCAATATTGCTGGGATAAATAAATTGATTGGAGCATAGTTCAGATTTCATGTCCATAATTTGCTCCATTACATTGCAATTTTCTCTATTGGATTGCGATCTGGCAACTATTGGGAGTACAAGAAACCAATTTGAAAGGATTTGACCTTTGTGAGACGGTGCATTATTGTGCTGAAAGTAGCTATTAGAAGATGGGGACACTGTGGTTGTAAAGGGATGGACATGATCAACAAAAATGCTCAGGTAGAATGTGATCTTTAAATGATTCTTGATTGTTTCTAAAGGGCCCAAATTTTGGCAAGAAAATCTCACTCACATCATCACACCACCACCACCAGCCAAAACTGTCACTTGTACTTTAAAGGCGGCCAGTGACAGTTTTTATTCTTGTCTTATGTGTTTAAACTATGGGCTTCTGAATAACTATGGGCTCCTGAATATTAGAAATTAAGTTCTCAGTGTTGCTTTACCTACCTGTACCACTTTTTTTTCTGGATATTTACCTGTTACTCTGTTTTGTGTACTTTTCCTACTTGGTACTAAATATCTTAGTTAGTGGTTTTGGCTATGTGGATGAGCAGTCCTTAAAATATCAAGGTAAAAAAGGAAAGCCTAACTGAAACCATCATAGTGGATCTTTAAGACTTGCAGAGGTGTGGACAGTTAAAGTTAAATATCTCGTTTTATCTAACTTATCTGTAATATTTATTTTCTTAGAATTAAACTGCCTCACATATTTCCATTAGTAGTTTACAAGTAATAATGCTGGCTGATATCTTGATTTTATCATATGGTTAGATTGATTCTCTATTTGGGCTGACTTGATGCGTTTTTTTTACTGCAAACAGAGAAGGTCCAGAGTCAAATTTATTGGATCAAATATAAGCCGCTGAATAGAGCTGAATATTGCTCTTGCTGCGACCTATATCTCATAAAATTGTGACGTAAAGTAGAGAGAACACAAAGCTCTGACTCATCACTCAGACTCAGGCCTTCTGGCTTGGACAGCTTGCTCTCCTAAACTCAAATATGAACAGCAGCGGGTTGGTTAGGGGGATTTTTAAGCATCAATGTGATCCTTTTAAGTTTACAGACAGTTTCACATGATGCAGCTCTGTGTGTAAGACCTCTGTTAATTGGCGCAGAGGTGAGATTGATCTATTGGTCTGAAACTCACAGCATGAAATTGCCAGTCTGCACTTTGTCTCACATTCCAGAGTGTTACAGCTTTAGAAGATCTGGTCTACAAATTGCATCACGCCCTGCTGACTGCCTACCTTATAATTTACAACTTCCTTCTCTTTCATTGCAAAACTCCGTGAACCCATCCATGCTCATGATTTGTGTTATCTTGTCCATTTCTGCCTTGCATGTACTCTAATTCACATGACTCTGCTTATCACAGGAAGGGGTCAGTTGTCAATTTTAGACTCTCTGTGTTTGCTTGTGACTTTTTGAGGCAAACTAATGTTGAAGAGTATGAAACAGATTATAAGGCTTGGTACAAATACTCTTGTTTAAACCTTTGAAAGGTGTGTGACATATCAAGATTTTGTTTGCTAAAATTTTCCAACCCTCTATGGTACGCATAATGATGCAAGTTGGAAAAAAATGTTTGGGATGGTTTTTTGACATAAAATAAACCAAGTAAACATAATTAAGACAAATTTTTAAAAAAATATTATATTTTTCATTTATTTTTTTTGACGTTGCCATTTAGCAACACTGTACCACAGTGGAAATTAATGAAAATAAGAGAGTTTGGCTTATTATTGTAAAAACCTTTATTTAAATCAACACACAATAAATAATTGCACGTTCACCCTCATTGTTGGCTCATAGTCTTCATCATCCTCACTGTCTCATTGCAAAGTTGCAAGCTGCTCATTTTCTTCAACACTAAATCCTAATGCATCTTCACTACCATAAAAATGAACTGCTAGTTTGACTTTCTTCCTAAGAAACTATAAAACATTCCTGGACTAATGATGTAAATGGAAGAAAGTATATAAAATATAGTCATCTGCAATATGGAAAGGACTCACAAAATTTATGATTATAGCAGACTCTAGAAGATCAATATGCCAGGCTAGAAATACAACGGCAACCTTAATGGCACAGTGTTGCCTTATGGTAACATCAACATTTTAACAGTTTACCATTATTAAATTATCAAATACAGCACAATGAATGACAGAATAGTGAACTTACCTCATTTAGTGTTGAGTATGTATTTTTTTTCCCGGTCAAAAAATGTCATAAAAAAACTTTTTTTCATGATTTCTGAGGAGTCAAATGGTGAGGCCCCTCCCTGTGAAGAGGTCTGTAGAGAAAGGTGTCAAACTTCCCTCCAGAAAATTATGTGACAAATTTAAACATTGCTATTGCTTTTCTAAGGGTCTCATCTCTCTTTCAGTGCACTACATTGTAAAATTGGAGGTATGGTATGTGTGTGGAAGGGCTTCAAGTGATTTGTTGCCAAATGGCAACATTATACCATAGAGGGTTAGCAGAAGGTCTTAAAAAACAAAACTAGTTGCATCTCCACTACTCTCTCTGGTAGAAAATGGATCTAAAAATTTCCCTCAGCGTCACTCTTGGGCTCTAGACATTAGTGGACTGCAGCTGGAATGAATGCCAGCAAACAAACTGATTGAATAACAAACAAAAAAGTAAAGTTACGGTTTATATAACTGTGAGTCACGTCAAAAAAAATCTTTCCTGGTTTTGCCTGAAAGAAAGATTATTTATTTCATAATGTCAGTTTCAGTAGCCTACAGTAATTCCACAATTTATGGTTGTTTGGACATGGTTTATATGAAAATGATAATTATGTCAGCAATAAATTTAAGCATGTCCTTTATAACAAAAAACATGCAGGAAAAATAAATAAAATGAGAAAAATGAGAATTTTTTAATATCTTTGAGTAGTTTTCTAAGTGTCCAGATAGCCTCTTTTTAGGTATTTAAAATACATTTAAAGAGTTAGAAAATGTGTTCACCAAAATTATTTTATTTTCATCTGACAGGCCATAAGTAATTTACAGTAATTCTGACCGCCAATACAATTATTATATAAGTTAAACTGGTCAATTTGGCAGTGAGTTGAGCAGTCAACATTTTTTAGGTTTGTCTTTGAAACTCTCCAAAGTTAATGCTCTGAAATAGCAGCTTTTATGAGCACATATTCATACATAACCTGGTGAGAAGATTGCTGTATCCACACCTCTCTGGTGCTAATGAAACACCATGACTTCTAAATGCAGCTGCACTCGAAATTACACCATTAATTTCTATACAAACTTGTCTTTCCAAAAGACATCAGGGTCACAGTTGTTTGACTATTGTAATTTATATACAGAAGATGCAAATGAAGCATTTTTAAATTTATGCTAAGTTGATTGTATAAGTTTATAATGGCGTTTAGAAAGTTTTGTTTCGTATCCCATGACTTCCTTTTTCTTGAGGTATCATCATTACATGGAGGCTCGTTTCTGTTATCCACTCTTCAAAAATAAAAATCGAATGAAAACATTCTATAGATCTTAAAAAAAGTAAATGTTGACACAAAAACAGAAACTTACCCAAGGCAGCTACAGTCAGAGCAATATTTATTGTTTTTAAGTTTAGTTTTTAAACATGGAAAGAGTGGCGTCTTGGAGTCATTGTGTCTCCATAACAACTGTTAAAGCTTATATGTCTAAGAATAAAGAACCTTAAGCCGTTAATCAAGTAAAACTTGGCATTGATCGACTTTGAGGCAGTTCTGTGACCATTAAAGGAAATTTCAGCTTGGGATTGTATCTGTATTGATCTCCAAGGAGTTTTTCTTTCTTTTTTTTTTTTTTTTACTAATGCATTTCTTATTCACTGACAGCATATAAATTAACAACTTTGCTCTAGCAAAGCTTCTTGTCTCACTTGCAGGTTTTCTCTACTTCCTTCCAGGGTAAATTTCTGTCCCTGGAGTTTCACAAGCCTGTCTTCTTCTCTTGTGCTGATTTCCAAACACTTTGGGATTTATTTATGCAACACTATAAATGACAACCAGAAATATAAAATATGACACTGGCAAAAAGCTCGATTACAGTTTCACTCTATCACAGTTTCCTCTTCTCACAAACAGCAGATCTGGTGATTAGCTACTGTTTCACTCCTGGGGTTTCTGATACCGTTGTGCCAGATAAGATGAAGTACCCATGTATTTCAAGATCCTGTTTTTAGTTGCTTTGTTGATCATAAGGCAGGTCAGCTTTTTCTTGTGTATGCGGATATTGTATACCTAATTTGCTAGAAGGACTCGACATGCTTGAATGCTTCTTTAAATAATGGCAAAAATCTAGCAATATGACAGACCTGAAACAGTCTCTTCCATCATTTACTATGTTTTTGACACACTCCAAGGCCAACTAAGCAGGAACAATAAGTAATGTGACAAACTGGCTAAAACCCTTAGGGGCTCACTTCTCTGCTTTTATCAAAGTCTCACATTTCCTCATCACCAAGCTGTTCTGAAGAGATTAAATTGCCGCACACGTGCCTTTGAGTGTAATTTTTATGTGAGCAGCGAACATAATGGTGGTCCTTTTTGTCCCCCACACAGGTGCCAGCCTCCATGCTGCTTACTTTAACATCCTGTCTGCTTATCTGCGATGAACAGGCATTTCCCCCCCCCCTTTGGTTTTTGTAATATAGAGAACATCAGACATAAAATAATGACCATTTAGTGCTATTGTCATGCAGGGTGTGAGATTGGTTGGAAAATGTTTGGACTAGTGGGAGCTGGCAGAAAGTTCCTCCACCAGAAAAACAACAAGGGAAGTAGAATTAGTCACTTTTCCTGTCTTAGAGCAATGGTCGATCAGTGTAAATGGATACTGGTTAAGTGTTTCATAAGTGGCAGATGTGATTACGTTCCGGTCAATCACATGAGACAGCAGTTGTTGACAGGCAGATGCAGCAGAGCCCATTATTCTTTCTTCTGCTCCTCATCTGAGTCCTACTGAAATGCAAACTGGTTGGTTAAAATGGGGAAACACATTCACACACACCTGCACCTCCGTTACAATTGACTAATTCTCGCTTTTTCCCCTCCAAAATTTAAAATGGTTGGCTTTTGTCTGTGAAGATAAAATAAACATTTTCTGTTGTCTCAAAAACTCTGAATAATCTACAGTTAAAGCGATCATTATCTTTAAAACTACTCGAGCTGTGACACAAAAGGCTGAATGAAAAGCAAATTTCTCTATTGTAAATCTGCTTTTCTCAGTTTTTTCATTTTGCCACTCGTGTAAAAATAGAATCAAAGAGGAAATTCAGGCATAAAAGCAGCATTGTGTAAAGGTTCACACACAAAAAAGTTCTTAGTACTAAAAGCAAAATATAAAAAACAATGTTACAAATAATCATAATAGTGATAATAACATACTGTGAAAGATTGTAACAGAAAATACTGTGCAGTTATTAGAAATAAAAATATCAGACTTGCAATTCAAGGAATGTGCAACTGAGTCAAAACCCATTTTTCAAAAATGTATGTGCATGTGTATTGAACATTAAAGAAGATGAACATTTACATTAAAGTATAACTGTGCAGAAAAACAGATGTGCAATAACAGCAGGAATGTTATCTAAAAATAAGTTAGAACAAAGTAGGTGATTGTATATTGTATTGTCCTTGTGCCGCCGAGATACAATGAATGAAAGGTTTTTCTGACATATCAAATTCTGTTACATCTAGGAAGTCTTTTATACACAGTCATATCTAATAACTTACATTAGGTGTTTTTATAAAGTGTCATTTTGTCAGCCTTTAAGCAAGTACTAATGTTCAGTGCTTATGTACACATTCTATAAATACCCCCACATGGTTAGATAGTTGAATTAATTAATAAAAAAACCTAATCTCAGCCACTAAAACCATTTGGTTTTGATGTCATCCATTCCTCTGTCTTCATTCGTCACTCTGCCTCCTTCCTGGCATGCACCATCTTACACAATGACTCTTCTTTTCAGCTAGCAGGACATACAGGAACAGAAAAAGGATGACTGTTCTATCGATTTTTTAACACATTGTGAAACTGTTGGGTGCATAATTTGATATTCATCAACTCAAACTGTCAAATATTTATGTTTAAAATACAATAATCAGTGAGAGAAGGGTCATATCCTAGAGAAACATTATCTTATACTGGCACTTCTATCACAAAATGTATATAAGTGGTGCAGGAATGCTTAACAATGACACTAAATTTACAGGATTTATTTTAATGCTACGGTATGCATACACTCTGTCTGTACTGATGAATAATCCCTCACACCAACATATCAAACACTTAGTTTATCTGGGAGGGCAGATTGACTTTTTCTCTGTTCTGATTAATTTAGCTCATAATTACTTGACTTTTATACATATATGGACCAGATATAAAAGGTTATATTTTCAGCCCAAGATCATCAGAAAGAACTGAAAAGGCAAAAAAGTCATCATGTGACATCCCAACAAACAATTCGTACTTTATTCTCTGTTCTAGATTAGTAACCAAATTTTCATCAGTGTTGACAGAGAGTCTGCATGAGAAAGAAAAGTAATTAGTGGCTTATCCTTGAGACATTTGCATAGCACTTGTATAACTTCAACAGCGTGTAACGACACTCAGTAGGGACCTGGAAATTCAACCTCACACACACAGGAGTACGTAAAGGAAAAAACTAGTTTAATTAAATTTTCAAACTCAGGTTGCTGCTCAGGATGCGGTCGTCAAACACAGCACTGTAGAGCAGTGGCTGGGTGGAGCAGAGAAACCAATGGTCTGACGACAGGGAGGTGCAGGTAACGAGGTGAACAGGCTACAGTAGACGCAATGAAGATCTTCCACAAGGAGATCCAAGGGGCAACACCCAGGGAGTTAGTCGATAGTCAGGCAGAGGTCATACACAGGAGGACAGAGAGAGGAAACTTAGCTTGAGGGGCAGGCAATACTCGATGGTCGTGAGGCAGAGCTTGGGTCAGGATCCAGAACAGAAGAGATCCTTGCAGGGCTTTGCAAGAGACGTCAATCCGTGGACAGAAAAGGGTCGTAGAAACACTGAAGGCTTGGAGGGAAACGGTGGATCTCTACTGGCTCGTGGCTGTCGATAATCTGGCAAGGAAGCAGAGGCTGAGAGGTGTTTAAGTAGGGTGGGGCCCAGGTGGAAAAGGTAAGCAATCAGGCGTGGCAGGTGAGCTGAATGAGTGCTTAAACATAGCATGGACAGGACAGAACATGAATCATGACACAGCGATTATATTTTATGTAGCATCTCTGTTGCAAGAGTGTGACAGAATTTTCCAAACTTGTCTTTGTTCAAGATCAAATTATGCAATCTATTGCATCAAATTTGTAGAAAGACACAGGCAATCATACTTGGTACTTAGCAATACATCATAGGTATAAATGAGGTAAAAACAGATTTCTAAAGCTTGGTGGAAGAGGGCTGCTAAATTTAAAAAAAAAAATTATTATGGTACTATCCATCCATCCATTTTCTTTACACCCTTGTCCCTAATGGGGTAGGGAGGTGATGGTGCCTTTCTCCAGCTACGTTCCCTGGACAGGTCACCAGTTTGTCACAGGGCAACACAGAAACAGACAGGACAAACAATCATGCACACACACACTCACACCAAGGGAGAATTTAGAGAGACCAATTAACCTGACAGTCATCTTTTTGGACTGTGGGAGGAAGCCAGAGTACCTGGAGAGAACACAGGGAGAACATGTGCAGAAAGACCCCGGGCCGGGAATCGAACCCAGGACCTTCTTGCTGCAAGGCAACAGTGCTACCAACTGCACCACTGTGCAGCCTATTATGCTACCAGTAAAACAAACAAACAAACAAACAAAAAAAACCCCAATACAATTAAAGATGTATTGCATTATTATGATATATAAAAATCTGATCATTTCAGTTCCTGCATGGCCTCTGCAGACAGTGTCTAATGTATTTTACCAGTTCACAATACAGTGTTGTGTTTTAGCCATAACATTTCACCTCTAATGGATTAAAATCACCATTCAATCTAAAGTGATTGACCCCGTTATTAATAAATCTTCTGGCAACCAAACAACAGCAGCATGAAAGAAGAGGATGTTACACAACACAGGCACGCTGCTTGTACTAAGCTTTAAAGGAGGGTGTGATTGTAATTATATGCAGCATGGTAAATTAATAATAGCGAGTAAGCACGAGAGAAAGAGAGAGAGAGGGTGATGGAGAGAAAAGCTGATAGGATGTGGAGGTGTGAAGATAAAAGTTACCAGCCTCCACCTCATGTGCCTCTCACATTTCCACTACTCTGATAATGGATTGATATGCCTCCTTGCGCGATGTCGTCCATTCCTCTGTCTTCACTCGTCACTCTGCCTCCTTCCTGGCATGCACCATCTTACACAATACCATTTTATTTATTACGTATTGCAAACCAGTTATCTGTCAAAATGTTCTTCAAATACATTATGTTGATAACAGTTCAATATAAACTTTGTGCTTTATAGGTTTTTATACTATCCAGCAACGGCACTTAGAAACTTAACATACTTCTCCATTGCGGTATTAAGTAATAACAAGAAACAAATACTTTTAGCAAATGCTTTTTAAAAATATATAGCTGCATCTGTAGATTGTGTCAACAAAGATTGAATAGTATTTTACTCAGTTTGGTGACAAATCGCGATTATTCTTGGTAGTTCTGGGAAGACTGTCTTCGCCTGCAAAATTTAGATTAAATGCTCTTTGTTAATTAGATAATTACATTGGCTTAATGTAATTACCAGCATGTACTGTAGATGTGTGTAGAACTAGAAGTATTAGGTTAAATGACTGAACCCTTGGCTATTAATTAAACAATTTGGCTCCATAGCCAGATTAATTATTCTGGGTAACCGCTCCCGCTGAATTAAAAAGCATTACCAATGTAATGCTGATGTTTCATAACCACCATAATATTTTTTTTAATTAATCTGTTGATGGTGCATTTAATGTACTCTGTTTCATTTTTTTTTTCTTTGGCCTCACATGAACATATTAAGCATTGATGCAGTTTTTATTTGGCGTGACTCTGAATGCAAGTCAAGATTAGCCATTTGATTTAATCTCTAGATTGTCACTTGCTATGTTAGAACTTCATTGTTCAGTGGTAAAATCATCAAGCAATGCAATATACTAGGTTACTGTTTTCCATATATGTGTTTTGTTTTAATTAGATCTGAAGTCAGAACCCAGATCTGGGAATAATACCTCGCCCCAAATAACTAAAATAGCTGCGGATTACTGAATAGTTGTCTTGCTATTAAAATAACAGTGGGCTGCATAATGGAAAGTTAATTCTGATGTTAAATGTTGCCCAACAGTAATTTCAAATACAAACCAACAAATCATCAAATGACTGCAGAGATGAATGCAAACAATAGAGCTTGAACAGAGGAGGGCATCACTATTTATGCTTATGTACAAGTTTGGTTGCAGGAAGTAAGAGAAGTAGAAGTTTTATTTTGCTGACCAACAGGATGGCTCCAGACTTTTTTGTCTTTATGCAGAAATTCTGACCCTACCTCACAAATGTTGCAGCTGAAATCAAGAATTGTTAGACCAAGAAATGTTTATCCAATGTGAAAACTCCAATTTTAGGGAGGCTGTGACTCCCACAAATTGGTTCCTAGTGGACAGTACTTCTGTGGTCTTCTGGTGCTGAAGGCCATTTGCTTTAGGAATGAACATGGTGTGTCTTTAGAAATGGTATTCTGAATATCTTGGATTAAAGAGTAAGCTTCCTCCTTCTGTCATGTCAAACTAGTCTACCAATCCTTCCAAGATAGGGCATTTTGAAAGGGTGGTCGAGTGTCCGAAGCTAGAAAATAATGTCCCTGCTTTGTTTGATTAGTGATGTTTGGTTATAGTTTGGTTCTGCTCCATTTGGCCTCTCAGGTTTTGTTTATTTTATAAGCAGACCCCTATTACTTTTTTTTTTTTTCCAGGGAATTAGGAAATTGAGCTTCACTGCTGGTAAAACAAAAACAACAAAAAAAAACTCATTTCGGCTGCTAAATAATATATTTGATCCTCAGCCAGGAAGATATCAGTGTGTTTATTACTGAACAACTTGGAATTTAAAGCAGAGAAAATTCCGTTTTATTGAAATTAAATTCCTACAAATATTTTTATTCATCCTGGTATTACAGGGTAGAATAACAAACAGATGTCCGAACAAGCGGAGAGAGGCTTAAAGCTGTATGAAAGCAAGAACGATACCTGCCAACTTTGGCTTGTTATTTTCCACAGTGATAGTGAGAACGTATTGCAGTTTTGCTGTCTACCAAAAAGAGAGAGAGACATGCTGCAAGGAAATATGCTTCCTTAATCCAAACTGCATCACTTACATGCCATCTGCCTTGCATGTTTGATCTTGATTAAACATACTGTTGTATGTTGATACTGAATGCGTCGACATGGTTAGCTAATCTCTTCTCTGGTTTAGATACGTGAAAGCAGAATTGCAGCGGAAGAGACCAGGTAAATCAGATGAAGAATTCAGAAGAGGCGCTGCTCAGATAATAACATTAGAGGAATGAGCACAAGTCAGTAAGCACCTGACTAGTAAGCACCTCTTTTATAATCTCATCACTAACATTCAATTAGAGGAAGAGCTTTTTATTTTATGGTGCTTATTTGGATTTAATTAAATCATCCTTGGAATTATTTCATAATTTTAGAACTACAACAAAAATTAACACACACTTGTTCAACAAAATGGTTTCATTTACTACTTATAAAAGGTTTGCTTTTTGGGTTATGGCTGCATTTTTGCATGTTTGTTTTTCCAATTTTTTCTGAAGACCGAGTAGATAAATCTTACTAAAATTAATGTAACCTTTGTAAAACGAACTAACAAGAAAAAATAACTACACTTATTTCTTTTGTGCAAGTGGATAGGCCTAATACTTACTCTTACATGATAAATCTTACTGACAACATTATTATTGCTAATTTAAGACTTTTTGCTATAACAATTCTGTTACTATTGAGCTACTGAAATAAATATTATGTTAGTTATTGATAAAAAATACCTTTTTAAAGTAAAACTATAAGTTAAATAAAAGCAAAGCAAGACTTGCCATTCAAATTTTTAAACCCCTCTTGCACTTGTTAGTATTTAAAACTTAATGGCTGCAAAACTGTTTCTAAGTAGCTGCATGCAACAACCCCTAAAGGTTGGCATGCATTTCCAGCTTTGCAGCCAATGTTCCTCTGTGGTGAGTTCTCACCCACCAGTAAACAGAGCATCTGGCCACAGAATAAGTTTCAGACATCAGATTGTAACTCACTCATTTCGAAAAGGAACTGACTGACATGCCATTTTTGAGGAATATGTCTCAATATGTAGATCAAGTAGTTGATTAATATTTAAGATACATTGTTTCACAGCAGTGTAGACACCTTTCAACAATACAGGATGGACAACAAAAAGTAATATTAAACTTAATATCCAGTTAACTTAAATTCTGTAGTAAGAAGACATTTTATTCAATATAGCTAAATATGCTGAAAAGTATTTCCAGATTAATTAACCCATATTGTGTACATTTGCAGAATGTTTTATTATACAAACTGATTGTGTTGTCCATGTTATACATAAAATAATGTCTTAACTGACCATTCTCATGCACAGTGACTCTCTGTAAGTATAGTTTGGATTGATTATTTTATGAGAAACATCAATGTAGAGTTTCTCTTTTTTTCATGATAAAATACTCAGAAAAAATTGAGGCCATTAATATTAATGATATATTGTGAAAAGAGCTTAAGAGAGATGTTGCATAATCTGTTCCTTAATCTGTGCAAAACCAGCAACAATGTGTGACTTCAATAAGGAAAGATAACTAAATGATAGTGGGATTATAGTTTCATGCTGAATGTTTTTATTGTAAGATGACAAAATCACTAGTCAGTAGTGTGAAGCACAAACTCTAGTCACAGATGTGTTTCCACTGGAGGAACTTTGCATGGTACTGACATAGTTTTTCCAACACAGGAAGCGGGGCCAAATGTACTCATGTCAAGGAGCTTTTTGAATAAACCACTAACTGAATGGCAAGTTTTCTGATCAGTAACTTTCCTACAAGTTAATATCTCTCAACTTAAACTCCTCAGATTTTCTGTTAATGTTAAATCTTGGAACATGACAACAAAATAATCTAAACTAATGGACTGAACAAA
Source organism: Alfaro cultratus (assembly GCA_903066825.1). Taxonomy (NCBI): domain Eukaryota; kingdom Metazoa; phylum Chordata; class Actinopteri; order Cyprinodontiformes; family Poeciliidae; genus Alfaro; species Alfaro cultratus. Next base: position 54,496 of record CAEFZX010001143.1, on the reverse strand, counting down.
TTAAACAAAGGATAAATATTCATTTTCTGGGTCTCTAGGCACTGGGACAGGAAAGGATTTTAAATGGGTAATATTACAGAGTTCAAGAGCATTAATGGTCCGATATAAAAGGAATATAATCACAACATCATAGGATTTGTTTTATGGTTTCCACATTTTTACTTTGTAAGGAATTAGGCAACTGCTAATTGTTGCTGTGGCAGAAGGATTAAATCTATTTGTGTCAGCAGACATAATTTGCTTTAGCAACCTGGTTTTTATCTTTTGTTTTTAGGTTATTTTTCAGATGTGGTCAGTCCTCTTAATTAGTTCTTTGGAATCTTTTGTTTGGTCTCCATCCTGTCAGAGAAAGAGTGCTGGACAACATTTTAGCATTTTTGATTGTGGAGGTGTTTCACCATGATTGGTGGAGCAAAAAGCCTTGACAATGCCATGTTGGTTACCGAAGAGAAAATGATCTAAAATTATGCAGCTGGAGATTGGCCTTCATTCTTCCTTCAGCTTATCCCAACCGGACACAACTAATCTGTGGTTTGTTTAATACTAGTGGTTTTTTTTAGATAAGTGGGGAGGTTTTTTCATTTTGTTTATTCTATTTTCAATAGGTAAGTTTAGTTAATATTCCAAACAGTTTCCTTTTCTTTACAATCTCCCTGAAGTTGCAGGAAGCTCTTTTTCAGAGTAAATCAGAAAAGAAATGATCCGGTAATGGATCACCTTTCGTATTATAGCCTGGCCAAGCCAATACAGGTTACCACAGATATATAAGGTTCTTACTGTGAAGGTGTAAAATAAACTCTCCTCTAATAGTTCCAGACAAAAAGCACAGTTTTATATGTTGGCTTTAAGTACATGACCAGATACAAAGCTGAGAGTTAAAAGAATTTGGCAAGCTAGTAACAAGGTAAACAAACCAGACCAAGAGTGCAAATATCTGACTGAATTTTTACTTAGTATTTGACGTTGGAAGAGAGGAGTGTTTCTGTGTTTTTCTCCTACATGAAGCGAGGACAAAACCATTTTCAAGAGCTTCTCTTGTGCAGGTAAAACATCCAAAAAGCAGCTACTTTTAATGCTTTGTGATCTTTGGGGGTTGAAGAATTGTTGCTGTACAACCTTTCACAACTGCTGTCTTATTTATTTGTGTTGGAGGGACAGAAATAACAATTTGGAATTTTCTAATAGCCCTATCACTGCATATGGTTTTAATGGCAATCTTAAGTTGAATTTGTGCAAAATACTGTATGTAATGTAGAAACAATTTTATCCTTACGACAGAGTGTTCAACAGAGTTTAAACAGACAAGAGTTTGGAGCAATAAAAGTGTATAACAGGACACAAATATGTTTTTGACTTTTTTAGACGCTTGGATGCCATGACAGACAAGTTGAAACATTTTATGATTTTGTTTCTGTTTATTGATTTTCATATTAAAAACACTGAAGTAAAGTCCCTATATCCTCCGTCTATGACAAGCCATATTCATTTAAAGTTTTACTTTGCAAATCAGTGACTTGAAGCTGTGTCATATTCAAACACAACTTATAAAACACAACTGTTTGATGCTTTAATACTTTTATTGTGCTAAAAACTCAATAATTTGCATTGGCTCCTATTCAGCTGCATTGTCTACTCTTACCCCAACAGAAGTATCTTTTTGTATGAGAAGGAAATGACTTCACATTGGAAATGACATCCAGTCTTGTGTCATGTTTTTAAATCTAAAGAAAAAAGTAGGAAAATAAAACAGATATGCCTGAACACAAGCATAAAATTGCAATGCATAGAAAATACCTGGTATGTGATTCTGTGACATTTCTGTTTAGGCAGATTGTCAAAACTTTCTGTTTTAGTATTAGTTTCAAAAATGTAATTTTGAAATCAGTACGATACACATGGTTAGTTAAGTTTAAGGATGAAACTCAGTTTTCCTGAAGTCATTAGAAAAGTTCTTGAAACTGAAAGTATAAAATCTTTTTCTCCATGTTCTGTGTTGACAGGCTTCCCATCCTCTGGGAGAAATCTAACAGAAGAAGAGGAGGAAAAGTTTTTATCACCTGGATCAAACAAAACTGGCTAAATATTGAACGGAGGTGCATGATTGGAACACAGCACAAGAGCCATGTGGGAGGAGAGTGACTGGGATTTCATATTCACAAGCATCAAGTCCAAGTCTTTTCTCTGCTGACATACAGTAACCTATCCCCAGCCTTTAACCAGTGCTTTTCCTCAGGGGGAGCCCCTGCTATGAACCCCAGCTCTGTTGGCTTCAGCAGGCAGTCCAACCTCAGTGCCAGGGACTGTGTGGGCATCCCACAAGTCTGGGTTCTGCCTACACAGAACTCACAGACTGCCCCTGAAGAAAAAGAATGAAATACTCCTGAGTCACTCCTGTGTGTGGTCCCTTTGTTATCACTGATTTCTTGTCTGGATCCTTTCCTGAATCTTTGCGCTCTACAAAAATAGTCTCCAGCTCCTCCACCACCACCTCCTATTGATCCACTTCTTCATCATAATTTGCTTTCCCATCCAGAGGCAGCACGAGTTCCTTTGTGCTAACGACGTGGTGGAGGACCATGGGATGCCGTCAGAGCTCGGAGGAGAAGGAAGCGGCTCGGCGCTCGAGGCGGATCGACCGCCATCTGCGCTCAGAGAGTCAGCGGCAACGGCGTGAGATCAAGCTTCTCCTGCTGGGCACCAGCAACTCCGGAAAGAGCACCATTGTTAAGCAGATGAAAATCATTCACAGTGGTGGCTTTAACCTGGAAGCCTGCAAGGAGTACAAGCCTCTCATCCTCTATAACGCCATCGACTCTCTCACCCGCATAATCCGAGCCCTCACCACCCTTAAGATTGACTTTCACAATCCTGATCGCGCCTATGACGCCGTTCAACTCTTTGCCCTCACAGGGCCGGCTGAGAGCAAAGGGGAGATCACTCCAGAGCTGCTGGGGGTGATGAAACGTCTGTGGGCAGACGCAGGGGTCCAGGAGTGCTTTCAGCGCTCCAACGAGTACCACTTAGAGGACAACACCGCCTACTACCTAAACGACCTAGACCGCATCTCTGCACCTGAGTACATCCCCACTGTAGAGGACATCTTGCGCTCCCGTGACATGACCACAGGCATTGTGGAGAACAAGTTCACCTTCAAGGAGCTCACTTTTAAGATGGTGGATGTGGGTGGACAGCGTTCGGAGAGAAAGAAGTGGATTCACTGTTTTGAGGGCGTGACTGCAATCATATTCTGTGTTGAGCTGAGTGGCTATGATCTAAAACTCTACGAAGACAACCAGACGGTAAGGAAAATTTCTGTTTGGGACCCATTTTTACAATTACTAGATTACAGTCAGATGTTTGCCATTCACTCCTCACATGTTTAAAGTTGCTGTCGATTTTCTCTAATCCACATATGCTCAAAATTACATATAGAGGTTCAAACCATAATACATCCACTCCAACTAATATTTGGTTAAATGTGTCTTAGCACATTACACTGCAGCTACATGTTTTTGTAGTCATCAATAAGCTTCTGGGCCTATTATTTGGATTTTTGCCCACCATTTGTGGCAACATTGGTAGGATCAATCTAAATGGGTTGCTCTGGCACAGACAAGACATTTGAACATTGTCCAAAAATCTATAGTTTGAAGAAGTTTGATCTTAGCCTGCTTTTTCCATTCAAAACGTAATTTTAATGTTTGTCCTATTGGAACATTTTTCTCTCTCCAAGTTTCAACCACCTAGCAGTCGAGTTTATAAACCTTGTATTCTTTGACCAGTGCCCCGGTATCTCCAGTAGTAAAAGAAGCTCAAACCAAGATGTTACAAATGCCCAAGACTTAATAAAATATTCCTAAAATAAAAAGGTCCATCTTGACTTCTCCAAGCATAGTTGTTGTCCTTGTTACTGTGACTCTTTTCTCTAGAAGGCATTTGTCTTGTTGCACATTTTCATATAAAACTAAATAATTTATATCTCTTGATTTAATTTCCACTTTTTCTAATGTCCTTAAATTACTGAAACTCACTAGACAATTGTTATTTTACACTTCAAAAAGAGCTAAAAGTTCTCAGTGGCAAACAACTAATATGTGGAACAAATGATTCCATATTTCTGAGAAGAAAGCAGAGCACACATGCATTTGACTGTGTCACTTCCTCTCTGTAGATCCCCTTTCACAATACAAGCAGCCCTGCTGTGGTCACGTTGATGCACAGGGACACAGAGACTTTGTTTTTTGTTCAGTGCTATTTTCTGCCTCTTGTAGGATTTTTAAAGTAGTTATATTGCATATTTAAAGCTAATTTGCTTAATTTTCAAAATGACTTTCAGATTTTTCATTGACTTAGATAGTTGTGTTAAAAATTTTATTATCTTTGCTTTAAGTTTAATTTTTAGGTGTAATAACTTCACATAAAAATCAGTTCATAAATTTCTTTACAATTAAATGAGCATATTAGTTTGCTAAGTCTTAACAACTTGTTAGTTATTCTTAAACTACTACAACAAACAAGCATCACATTAAACATAATGGATCTCTAAGTTTCTGTGTTCAAAGATGCTTGTTTTCTGTATTATGATAACGATTCACTTAAAAATGCACATCCAACTCAGTAAATTATGAATATGTAAGTTGAAGCAACAAGAAAAAGCATGACAGTCAAGCTCTTTTATATACTGCAGTCATGTGAAGAGAAACACTTGAAGCATTGTGCCTCAGTATCAATAGGCAGCAACACATTTCCCAGAAGAAAATTCCCTGCCCTGTGAAACAGGGCACCCAAAAATAGAGTAAATAATGTTAGCTGTGGCTACAGGATTAGGATGAGACAAACAATCTTTATGAGGAATTTGACATGTAATGCTAAACAAGTTCAGTAAAGGTATGGTTTGGCATGGTAGAAATAAACCCATAAAAACAAATATTTCTAAGGTTCTTTAGACTTATTTCAAACAGGAAAAACCCCTCACAGAAACAGAAATAAACAAATAAGCCAACAAACTTTTAATAGAGAAGTTTTGTATAAAAAGTACAATTTGTCCACTTGTGACTTAACTTTAAAATTATTCAACATTTAAACATTTTGCCAATATGAGTCATGCCAATATGAATACATATGGCGACATATATCTCCATGTTATGAAAAAATATCATATGCAGTGTTTGACTCAGTTTTTAATTGATTTAATTTAATGTTAAATGCAAACCAATCGACGACTTACGGTGCATCACTGGTTTCCCTGCTGAACTCCGGCTTCCCACTATTCCCAGTTAGGGTTTTTAAGGCTGACTTTGCTTTTCAATGTGTCAATCCATAGCATCAACATGAAAAAGCTGTAGGTTGAAACATGGTTATTTTACAAAACACCCATGTAAGAGAGCATCTAAAATCAAGATTTCATGAACCCCCTACAACAATAAACTGAACAAAGTAAAAGCTATTTGGTCATGGAAGGTAAAGTTTAAAACGATATTCATAAGAGGTACTGTGAACAATATCAATTATGTTGAATTCCCAACTTCTCAGACTACCTGGAATGCTTTTAGCTCAGTTGTGACATCAAACCCAAGTCCGACTTCTGATTTCCCTCCGTAATTACCGTAAACAAAAAATGGGTAACACTTTATTTGACGGGTTGTGAGTAAGACTGTCACGACACCGTCACAAATATGACATAACACCTGTCATGACCATGAGTAAGTCTTCATGAATATTTACGACTGTTGTCATAAAGTGTCATTCGGTAAATCATGACACTTTTAATCCAAAGTTGACATTATTCAAAATGTCTTCGTTATGACAACTTGACATTAACCAAGAAATCATGATCTGACATGAATTTGTTATAAAAGTATTACTGATTAAACTTTGGCTTTAATAACATAAAGCTAAATAATTTTTAAAGTTAAATGCATTCAGTTGCTCACCATTTGATTGCTTGATTTATTTTTCTTATTGAGGAACTTTTAGTTGGTACTGCATTGTTCTTGCCTCAGGCACAAAAGCAAGTTTTGTACTGCAGATTTTTCAAAAAAATGGTTTTACAAATTTTTCAAATGCATCAGTCTGTTTGACATTAATTTTAGAGTTCAGTAGACACACAGCAGTTTTTACATTTTCCAAAAAAAGACATGCAGAATATACAAAACCATCTCATTCTTTTCCTTAAAAATACACTCCTGTACAATCCATTCAGGCATTCTGGTGTAGTTCAATAAACAACCTAGATACCTTTTTCTAACTCTATTGTCCTTATCAAAAGTTGTTTTTAGTAGGAATGTATCAGGGCTGTTTTTCATGATTGTGAAATGCATATAAATCATTAAATGCTTTTACTTTAGGCTGTTATCTTAGCAGTGGTGCTATTTTAAAACATTGTGGAATCTAAATCATTTCCCCTTCATAACCATTCTATTCTTCTTCTCCGGGTGTTTAAGAATAGCTGGACAGATATTGCATCCCAGTGAAATTGAAAGACTAACACCACTTTCTCCTTTTCCAGTGTCACAATTACAGTTCAGTCCTTATAAGCAACTGTAATATCCAGGCTTTACCCTGATGTCATCGAGTTGACTCTGGAAACAGCTAGAAGTGCAGCTGAAACGTGGTCCTTGCTGAATACCAAACTGGCCTGATAATTTACGGGTTACTGAGATAAAGTAAAATGTGCATGGCCTGCGCCAGGCTGGAACATGAAATCAATTAGTTTTATAGGTTAAAAATAAAGTCTGAGGAGAAAATGCAGGATGGTGTTAATTGAGTTCACAGAACAAAGTGTGAGGTTGTACCTGTGAGAATTAGCAGATTGTACAAGTGGCGTGTAGCAACGGGAATTAACTAGCACGAGACGAGAAAAAAACACTTTTACACAAAGGTGAATGACAAAAAGACGGAGCTTCTAAGTACAAGGACGATTCTTACAGTGCCTGTCAGCTAAAACCCAAGAGACCCTTATTTGTTTTGCAGAGGTCCTGTTGATATTCATGCTACCATTTGTTTTCAGGATGAGCACAACTTCTTACAGAACCCACTTATTAAGAGAATCAGCTGCCTTAAGCAACACCTAAGTAATCAGATGTATTTTGGTGAGAGAGCTAAGCTTCATCTTGTAAATTATGCAGGTTTATCAGCTTAAGTATGTCACCTAGCTCAATTGTTGTTAGGTGAATGTGTCAATTAACAAAATTACTGATAAAAAAAATGGATCTACCAGAGTGAATCTGCTTATTAGATAATTATGTTTCAGAGATAGTTAACTTTCATGGCTACAGTGGGTACTAAGTAGGGTTACTGTTGTTGGCTGACAAGTAAAATGCTTTCCTCAGAAACGTATTTCGAAAAAGATGACACATATTTTCCTTCAACTCATTTAAGAATGAGACAGACAGATATGAACACCCAGCAGATTTGTTGCTAAGGACCATAGATGTAACTGCAACCGTTTCTCTAATCGTTTGCAAGATGAGTTTAAATAAAACACAACAGCAACTACATAACAGAGAAGTGTACCATTTTAATAAATTCCAATGTTTTTGAATATTTTATTACAGTGTAAAAGAATTGGTGTTTCAGTAAAATGGAACTTGTGCATAATAAATATAACTGTTAGAAAAAAAAAAATCTAAATTCTGTAACTTTGTCCAATTTTTCATTCTTTGAAATTTAATATTTAACACAATCAAATTGCAGACACTAGATGGTCAACAATTATCCTTAAGTTATGTAGAAAGGATGATACTGTGATTTGTTTTTTTTAAATGACTGGTACAAACAGTTAGAGTTAGATGTACAAGGTTATTAGCGTGTGCTAGAAGTTTGTAAGAATCAATCTGCACATGCTGAACCTAACACAAACAGTGACAGACAGATGTACAAGGCTAGTGGCACTAATGCAACTAATGCATTGATGCAACATTATTTCTTCAGTCATTTGTCTTTTCTAAAGTTTGGAGAGATGTTTCATCATGTCGGGGCCTGAGGTTCTCTGCCTTCTTCTCACCTATTAAGGTGGAGCAGAGATGTATTATATTTTCTACACTTTTTTTCTACACTTTGTGTAGAAAATATAATACATCATATGATACATGTCATTTTTTTCATTCATAACATGCAAAATGGTAAATTTAAGCCATAATCAAATATCTTTACTTTGGAACAAAAAACTGGAACATAACATTTTCAAGAGCTTTCAACACTAAAAGTATGGACACAAAATTAAAAGTAGAAGTACATTTGCAGTAGTGGTGTGAGCAAACATCGCATATTAAATATTGGTAAATATTGACACATATTCCAAAGAAACACAGATTGCTCTACTTTGGTTAAAACTTACATGAAGTATTCACTAAAAACAAAAATTTACTTCAAAGTACACAACTTGGCTTAATTTGATCACATTTGCACATTTTTAACACATTAGTCATAGTTATAAAAAAAACCCCGCCATTTAATAACACCCCAAAATGTAAAGAAGAGCTTGCACCAATTCGTAAAAGTCCCCCTTTATTCATGTGAAATCAACTTTCGTAAAAAACAAAACAAAATCAAATGTGTATCAAAGTCACAGGTGTCATTCCAGATCAGATGTGACTCATCGGCTTTTGCTGGAAATGATGTTGACTAGTTTCTTTCTTTCTTTCAAATTTCAGGTTAAATCAGCCTTTGAACCCAACATGCTTTGAAGTTAATATCTATGAACAAAACAGAAGATATGCTGAGTCTAATAGAAAAAATAACCACATCAATTCCAGCCTTTGACTGTTGCTTATTAAACATAATGGGTATCATATTTATTGGCTTACCACTGTAATGCCTCAAACCTGACTATTTCTTGTGTTTGCACATTTTTTGTACTAAATGAAGCCACACTAACAAAAGCCAATTTTAATCCCCATTTGCATCTTTGTTTATAAACAAATAGGTCTTTTGCATCCTGTTTTAACCTGGATTTGTTGATCCAATCATAGTATTGATGCCCATCTTGAGTAGTCAGCAATCAGAAATCCCTGTTTTTACTTGTGATCACAAACACTGACTGATGCTTTTTTTTTTGCATCCTGTTTTAACCTGGATTTGTTGATCCAATCATAGTATTGATGCCCATCTTGAGTAGTCAGCAATCAGAAATCCCTGTTTTTACTTGTGATCACAAACACTGACTGATGCTTAAAACAGGTTTTGTAATTCTGACAAGTGATAGTAACACATCTGTTTGTTCGCATAGCATAAAAATAATCAGATTTGTGCTACTTCTTCTTGCACTTTGATTCTCTACAGAAATGTTGGTTGTGAGAAGAAAGGGAGAATCAAATATTTACTGAAAGAGACATTTTAGGTCACAGGATGAAATGGCAGAACTCTGGTTCTTAAAGAGGTGGGGACTTGAATCATTTCACTTGAACTGAGTCAGATTTAGTGACTTTAGATTCAACTGGGTAAAATCACAAAGGACTTGGGACTTGACTTGAACATTCACACCAATGACTTCACTTGGACTTGGACCATTTAATTTGAAAACACTTACACCAAACAGAAAATCTGTTACAATGTAGCTGTACCGAATATACAAACCAGCCCGCTGCACGCTCCTGGCAATTTGAAAATATTTATCAATCTGTTGCTGCAACATACACGATTAATCTCTGGCATGTTGTTAAATGCTTTTCTTAAGCATACTCAAAAAAGTGAATATTGCAAATAAGCTAAATATGTGTTGTCACTCTTAAAAAGGGGAAACTCATAGATTCATTATAGAGTGAAATGTTCCCACCCTGTATTTGTTGAAGTTCTGGTGATCATCACTAAAAAATAATGAAAAACACAAATCCAGCCAAAGAATATGGAACTATTACATGAAATTGATAAAAAGGGATGCTCTTGATTTTGCATGAAATACTGCATTAATATGGCGTAAGATGGAAATGAACATCCCATGGCACTGCTGAGGGGCAATGGAAGCCCAGGTTCTAATATTGACACAATATTCACAATATTCTAATTATTTTAGCTGGAGGAAAGTTGCTCTGCCAGCCCAATCAAACAGGTGTACACAAAGCTGGATGAAAATAAAGGGAGGCAGAGAGGAGTAGAAGCTGCATCACCCAGATAACTGCACAGAGATGCTGAGGCAGATTCATTGACATTTTAATTTCAGACAGTAGCAGGTGCATTGGAACGGATTCTTAATTGCAAGCATGTAGACAGTAATGTCAGTTGCTTGTAGCTGTTGTATGGTCATTTGAACATGAAGCCTGAGCCTCAGCAAATGAGCAGGCCTTGTGTTTGTTGGACCCACCGCACAGCGCTCTAATATAATTAATAATTAATTAATAATTAATATCTAATATAATCTTAATTAAATTAAGTTTAAAAATGATCACATTTGCGTCATGTCAAATGTGGGTTACCAACAGAAAGATGTTTTCTTAAAATTTTATAAATCAAGAGGTTCTATCAATATTATAGTTGAAGTTTATTCACACTAATATGCTAAAAAACGATTTGGGGTGAGGCAAAAAACCTAAAAAAAATTTATATATGTAATATTGTAATAATTGTGATAATCTCCAGATCTAACACAACTAAGAAAAAATACAACTTAGTTCAGAAACTCTGGATATTCCTAAATATTCAAAGTTTGGTATTCTGAAGCTTTGATGTGATAAGCAGGTTTGTTTCTTTTTATTTTGCTCACTACTGCTTTGTAAATAAATTACATATTTGGACAAATGACTTACTTAAAACTTGAAATTCAAAGTTTCCTAATTTGACTTGACTTAATTCAAATTAATTTTGGTCTTCACTTGGAAAATTCATGTCTTCACTTGACTTGAGACTAGAATGGAGAGACTTGAGACGGACTTGTGCCCTGCAGACCAGTCACCACTAGGTTCTCTGACTCTGGAAAACCAAACTGGTTCTAAATTGTTTTTGCTTTTTTTCCATACCATTTTAAAGCTGATATTAGAACCAACCCTGGTCTAGCACTGCAACAGTTTTGATGGAATAAAAAAACCCTTTTGTCATTTAACATCATTGCCTTGCTTTGGCCAGCAGTCACTGTAATGGCCACATCCTTCAAAGCTGGAGACATGGAGATGCTTGGAGACACACACGGAAAATAGCGTCTCTCTGTCTGTAAACGAAACCAGTTCAGTTGAGACGCACAAAGTCACACAAGAAAGAAAACGCTCCATAATAATTATAGTACATTTACCAATCAGCTCATTCCCTGATGCATTTTCCCTGTCCCATCCCTGTCTTCATAATGAATCGGATGCCATGGTTACTGTTGCTAAGAAACAGGCCAGTCAAATGCTCCTAATCCTAGCGCTGTTGACAGTGAGCTGCGATGAGGTAGGGGAGGATGAAAAAGGGAAAAAACATGGATGAAGACTGCATGTGCATGCATGTGTGTGCATGAATCTGTGAAAGTGCTCCATGGGTGTGGTATCATGAATGTGGAGTGCAGGTTAATATGCAACAGCTGATTCTGCAAAACTGCTGTGAATTTAGTGTCTGTGAAATAAAAATTAAAAAAACAATGTTTTCTGTTTGGCAAATATCACCCCTGGCTGTAGGATCGAGTCTCTAATGTTTTGCTTATTTTAGCAATTCTCCCTTCACATTAGACAATGACATCTTTTAAGATGTTTCCATGATGACAGGTTAAAATGTTTTTGTTTTTTTTGTTCAGCTTCATTGAAGAAAATGGAAATCACCACCATGTGCGCTTTAGAGGAGTATCTGACAAGTGATCAGTAATAATATCTACTAATGAGTTTAGAAAAAAAACTATTCAAAAGAAATGTAAGAAATACAATCCAGAATCGAGCCTTGAATTTGTCATGCCAATCCTTCAAAAAAGTTGGTTTCATTCAGAATCTTAAATATTGATAAAATGCACCTGGACGTTTATTTATTATACAGAAGCTAAAACAGCATTACAGGTTTCATGTCATTGCTTTCACCTACAATGCTATCTCAGTACATTTTGTCTGTCATCCCCCATAATCTTTTATTAGTTTGTCCTTTAGAGGAGATGGCATGACCTTCCTCTTATGCAATCCCAAATCAAGGTAAGGCACATGCACGGCTCGGAGGATTATTGTCTGTAAGCCTCAGCCGAACCATAAACATGCAAATGTCAGACAAAATGATTAGATTTCATAAAAATTCTTTGAAAATAATTCGGATTTAAAAATTCATGTAATTTCAGCTCTCAGTTCTGCAGTGTGGCTGCCGCATGTTGAGACATTACTAATTTAAAAAAGGGGCAGAACAAAGATGGCAAATCCTAAATAATGCAGCTCTCAGGTACAATGAGTTTGCTGCTAAATGCAAAGAGGCCTGGCCTCATAAGGCTGCATGAAAATGAACCTCAATGAATCATGCAGGTGTGGCCACACATTTAAAAACAATTTTTATTTATGGAAACAAAGCAGGGACATTGTGGTGGACCTCCTCATTAATACTTCGACTTAATTTAAGCCAATGCGTTTGTCTATGCTTTTGTACATGAGCCAATCTGCATCAGTTGTTGGTGTTTGAAGCAAAGGACGGAGGAGCTGCATACATTAAAGTTCCTGTCTCCCCCCAGCTAACCTTTTCCTTGCGCTCCCCATTAAGAAATCTTTCAGCACAAGTGTGAAGTGGCCAGCAGAAGAGACGAGAGCCTCCCTGGGCTCAGCTGGCTGTCTCCTGCTGTACTCTCAAAGCAGTCGCAGTCATGTTTTGACACCCAGGAAAGAGGAAGAGCGAGGTCAAACAGCCCAACAGCATTTGGTGCTGTATACAATGTTTAGGGCCCAGTCCGCAGTTTCCACAGTTTTGAAAGAAGTCCAGTCTGTCTCGACTTTAACAACAAGCTGTCTAGTATTAGTTGTCCTCTAATTTCCATTTGAACTAAGATTATCTAAAATGTCCTAGAAGAATTCAAGCTATTCAAAATTGTCCTTTCATGGAAAAAATATATTTGTGAATTGGTGCAAAAGCAAATGTATTACACAAAGATGAAGAATATGAAGTTTTATGCCCTGGCCTTTAAAATGTTCGTTATGGACTGTAAGAATGTCATTATAAACATCTATGATGTTAATAATCGTAAGGAACAACTGATCATTGGAATTTTTTGTTGAAGATCCTCCCAGTGTAATAAACGTCAAATTTCTTTCCTGGCAGCAATTTATGAGCATGTTGCTCAGTAGACATGAACCAGATTCAACGTTAGAAACAAAGAGACTGAGATGGGTTACACAGGCAAGCAAATATTTTGAGTTTCAGAATATCATTTGTATAAACAACAACTACATCTTGAGACTAGTGTTGATTTAAAGTCATAGATATCCACTTTGTATTGAGATATACCGTACCGCATTAGCTGTTAGCCTCTAAGGCTAAAAATGTGGATTTAAGCCACAGGAGTTATTAAATGACTCCTGTAGCAGGTGAGATATATGCAAACCTCCGAGAATTCATTATAAAGTTATGTTTTCATTACATTTGTCTTCTCAGCCTTCAGTATCTTCTGTCATTTAGTTTTCTGATATGAATGTAAAGGTTTCGCTCACCTGTTTTCTCAAAACTGCAACATTTTCCTTCAGTCCAAAAATATTGCGCTTACGCCATCGAATAATCAGCATCTCTCTTTTTTCCACTTATTTTTTCCAAGCAGTGCAGATCTTGTGATTTGCTTAGAGCAAGTTGTTTCTGTAACCTTTCAAAACAGCAGTCCTCCATCTGACATCTTCCCAGTCACAAGCTGCTGGCTAGTCGCCACATGCCAGCAGCTGCCATGAACAGATCAACTTTCTATTCTTCTGTTTTCTCTTATACATTCAACATCACATGAGTGCAGGGTGCACAGATTCTCCCCAAGGCATGCATACATGCATGCTCCCACACAACCAACAGAAATACTCCACGTTAGATGTGGAAATCTATCTGTCTCTGCAAACTATTTGGTTGGTTATTGAATCAAATGAGAGAGACATGAAAATGTGTCAAGGTTGTTAATAGCTAATAGGTCACATAGCAAACACAGCATACAGATAAAGAAAACTTAGTGGGTTCCAGTCAAGTTGGGTGTGTCTCCATTGGCAGTGTATTCCTCTCTATATGTGGGAATGTGTGTGCTCAGGAGGTGGTTGAAGCACCAGTGATGTCACTTTGCACATGTTTTTCAGCCAGTTTCTCTGAAACCTCTTGATATTTTTGTCCTTTGTGGGTTGCTCCGTCCAGGTGATGCTGGATGCGCTCTTCTGCCACAATTGATAAGAAGGTTTTGCCCTTAAAATTTGACAGTGGAATTATCAATTTGCAGCTTGCCGTGTTGCGGACTGATGGTGGTGGTTTAGATGCTGTTGTTTGAGGAGTTTGTAATGACCGTCCTCGCTCATCCAGTGACGTAGATCCACTGACCAATCAACGAATGCAGTCGACTGCCAATCAAATCACAAATGGGGAAGAGCTGCAGAGGATCTGAAAATGGAGATGAATGTGGCTGGGGTTGACTGGGAAATTATACCTCATCCAATCACACATCCCAAGTAAATAGTTGATAGGCCATCTTAACTATTTTTGCTACTTGTAACTCCTTTTGGCGATGTTTTGCTCCCTGCATTGTGATCCTCCACTAGTATGTAGAATACCACAGATAGAGAATCAAATATTTACAGAATGAGATGCTTGTAAAACACAATAATGAGATACTTAGCTGTCTCTTTGGCTGTAACAAAACAAACTACTAATTTCATATATATTATAGTTTATAGCTGCACATCATTAATGCCTGGAACTGCTTGGTTGTAAAAACCCAAATAGAAAGCCACTGGTTTTAACTTGTGTTATATCAACAATTCTCATAATGGTCCAAAAGAAAATCAAAGAATGGCAAAAAATCTGAAGTGTTTTCATCCTTTTATTTTTTATAACATGTGTGAACTTTGGTTATTTTTTGACAGAGAGAATTCATAGCAGGAATAAAACTTTCAGGTTTGATGCTTAATATGTTGGATTAAAGATTTAAGGTAAAAAGCATGCTACTCTTGATATCAGGTATTTTTTACTACCATTTGAGAATGACTGAACCTAGTCCTCATGTAAACCCAGAAAAAAAGCATGTTTTACTTTTTGACTTATATGCTCATATGCTTATATGTTTAGACTGAAAATAAAAGTTAATTCCATAACTTTCAATGTCATTTTTAGTTTGTCCTAAAGCAAAGTTGTTTAATAATGCAGCGATGAGCTGTAGTCACTTAAAGTTCTTTAGATAAAAAAAAAACAAAACAAAAAAAACAAAAAAAACAAAAAAAACACTGTTGTTAATTTTAAAGCTCCTAAGTAATTTTAGCAGGTGTCATGAACATGTACATTCAAACTTATTTTTGCAAAAAATAAAACTGCATACAGGCTATGAAAGTGAACATTTCTCTTTTTATCTTTTGTTCACACAATCCATTCAGGTTATCTGCTTCACAGCATCAGCTGTAAAGATAGTAAATATCACGTCCTCTTTAGCTGATCATTTCACAATACCCGACATGTAGAATGTGGTTAAAGATGTAATTGACTGTTTCACGGGAGAGAATGAGAGTTCAAACTGAGGTCTTCGTTTACCTTAGTCTTAAATCTCTGTTGACACAACAGACGATTTGTACATTTGGTTGGTCAAGCAGATGTCTCTGACGTACAAGGCTGTTTTCTTTTTATTTTCATCCTGACAGGTTGTTGAAACCTTTTGTGTCTGATTTTCATATGTGATTGTCAAAACCCACTGAAGATTACAAACTGTGTTGATTAGATCAGAAACTTACATTAGCTGTGAAACTTGCCTTTTTCTTGTTCTTAAGTTTTGTGTTTCTGTGCCCACACAGAGCCGCATGGCCGAGAGCTTGCGTCTGTTCGACTCCATCTGCAACAACAACTGGTTCACCAACACATCACTCATTCTCTTCCTCAACAAGAAAGACTTGCTGGCTGAGAAGATTAAACGCATTCCCTTGACAGTGTGCTTCCCAGACTACAAAGGCCAGAACACCTACGAAGAGGCGGCCGTCTACGTGCAGCGGCAGTTCGAGGACCTCAACCGCAACAAGGAGACCAAGGAGATCTATTCACACTTCACCTGTGCCACCGACACCAGCAACATCCAGTTTGTGTTCGATGCTGTCACGGACGTGATCATCCAGAACAATCTCAAGTATATTGGGCTATGCTAGGACCTGACGCTGGATGGGAGGTGGGTTTAGGTGGGTTTTTGGAGCGGGAGAAATGCAGGCAGCTCAGAGGCAGTTGGCCACTACCAGTGGGCAATGTGTTAGTGTGTCTGCTTTCGAGGATTTGCAGGAGAGAACTGGAGATAAAAATCTGTGTTAAGTCGGTCGGGTTGGACAATGCTGTTGAGTCAACAGAGCTGCCGGGCCGTAGTTGAGGTGGGAATTTTTACCCTATGTGTTTGCACTGAATTTAAGTATGCAGAGACACCACACATAAACACACACATACATCTTTATGGTTTGTTCACACACAAGGTATTTGGGTCAACTCTCCTTTGACAGAGCGACACTGGAAAATTCAAGACTACTCTTGTCAAACTTAAGAGTGAGATCCAAGTGTGTACTGGCAGTTTTTTCCCCTTTCTATTATTTGCCTGAGTCAATTAATGCTGCGTTATGATATATAATCTTGACAAATCAATGCTGTTTTTTTGGGGGGTAGAGGGGAGTCTTCACATATAGGATACAGCAAGTGTACCTGATGAGGTGTTCCCCTTCGATCTCTGTTTCTGAAGGGGAAAAAAAGTCAGTTGATATGATGTTACAGGGTTTGCTGTCAAAACGGAAACTGCCACGACCTAAAAAAAAAAAAAAAATAAATGGTGACACTTGTTTTCAGCACACAGCATTGCCTTGCAAAAGTTCAGCTGCCTCTTGAACTTTTCAACTTTTTTGTCACATTGCAACCACAAACTTCAGATGTATGTCATTATGTTTTTGAGTGATGAATCAACACAAAGCAGTGCATAATTGAGACGTGAAAGAAAAATTATGCTTGGTTTTCAACTTTATGTGTTCAGCCCCATTATCTGGGATCCTCACAAGTTAAATAAAGTAAAACAAGAAGTCATTCAAGTAATGAATGCAATACACAATTGTTTAATTTATCCCATTGGTCAGACATTTCTTATTTTACTAATCAGTTCAGCTAATAATTATCAGACAGGCCACTGACATTTCATTCTCACATAGTCAGCTGGTCCTAAAATATTAAACATTTTATATGTAAGTTAAAATAGAACAGGCCCGCAGAACACTGTGAATTACACATCATTGATCCCAGTATGGATGCACTATTCACAACGCAGCTGCACCAAAAGCAACACATACTTTAGATGTGACATGATTTGATGTTCCACTGTAACCCTGATCATTTTGTAGACATAGCACGCATAGAAGAATAGAAAACAGTGAGGCCTTGCTTTAAAGAACATTGGTGAACACACGGCACCACAAAGACCGAAGAACAAATTAGACAGATTAGGCACAAAGTTAAAAGAACAATGTCTCAGTCTGTCTGTCTTCTTAGCATACAAAGAGTTTGGCAAACCTAACAAAACACGTTTCCCACGGTTGGCACATGGTGGTCTCAAAAAATGCAATTCAAACCTGATGGAGAAAATTAATATAACTGAATACTTGAAAGAGCATTTGTCAGAGGATGCAAATATTCTGGTAACAACGTCTAGAGAAATCGCTCCAATATAACAGCTTACATCAAAGCATATTTGTCTTTCATAAATTCCCAAAGTCCAGACCAAAATTCAATTAAGATTCTCTAGCACAGCTTGACAATTGAGAGACACTTTTCATTCTGTCGAATGAAGCTTTAATTATTTTTTGCAAACAATTGGCAAAAAAGAGAGAAAAAATTATGTGAAGATTATAAAGTGATTTTAGATTCAAAATACAACAGCTGAATCAGGTTCTAAAATTAATGGCCTAAGAAGTTAAATTACTTTTGCAATTGTTTGCACCCAATTTTATTCAGTGGTGTCAGAGTAAATGGGGTGAATACAAATTCAAGTCACACTTTTCAGAAGTCGGTTTGTAAAATTTGAGAACCACCAACATTATTAGGCACTACTTTGTCTTGTTTTATCAAACAAAATCCTAATAAAACAAACAACTGTGGCTGTAAGTGAAAAAAAATGTGAAGCGCAGGAGATAAAAACACATTTTGCAAGGCACCTTATTTCTGTTCTTTCCTCTGGTTGACCCTCTTATGTCCTTCTTTTTCCTCCCTCATCTTTCTTCAGTATTTATGTGCTTTAAAAATAAAAAAAAAAGTCTTTCATACTTGCTCTTTATAGTAGGTCACTGACTTAAAATACCTGAGGTATGTTACACTCAGAAAAGTAAAAATCATGTTTATAACCATTCCAAGAGTCCAGCAAGAGACAACAAAAACCGTGCCAAGATCAGTTTGTAAATAAAACCAGATCCCATACTTTTCTTTTTTTTTTCATTTTGTTTTTATGGGAAATACATTAAAACATGCATGATTTTGTTACTTTGGGATACTAATATATATTTTCTTTGGGATTATGTTTCTTTTTTTCCTCGGGTTTAAATAATATATTCCCAAAAAATATATATAAAAGTCAAACACTGTGTACGATTGTACAGTTCTCAGAGAGGAATCTATTGAAAAACAGATATATGAATATAAAAATGCTGAGAAAAATGTTATGTTGGTGACCAAGAAGATTACAATGATGTAATGACAAGGAAACACTCTCTTTAAGGTCATTATGTGAGGACAAAGTGGATTAAAGAAGAACAAGAATTTAAAACATCATAAAAGAAATCTTGAAAGTTCAACCTTCCTTACGTTATCTAAGTGGAAATTGTCAGTCGCTATGATGTAAATATACTGTAAGGTACACTCTTTGTTCAAACAAGTGAAAATAAAGGTTGAGTTGGGATACTGTCAGTGACATAAAGAGAGAGCGAGAGACAGAAGAGGAAGATCCCTCTCCACTCTTCCCTCTATCTTTTCAGCTCAGAGAACAACTCAGCCAAGGGCTTCGAGCTTGGCTTTACAGGATGTCCACTTCAACAAAAATCAAAAAAAAAAAAATTAACAAAAAAAAACAAAACAAAACAATGAGATACAAAATATAAAAGGACAATAACTATGAATAAAACAACTTATGCAAATTTCTATGGTGTAGTGAATGTGTTTCTTGGGTGATTTTTGTCTAAGTGTTCTTGTTTCACTGTAATTATGCATAAAAACAATTTGCACCCTCCAAGGCCGTCGTATAAAAGGTGGTGGCGAGGGGGTCCTCTGCGTACAATGTAGCCATTGGAGCAAGAAAACTTTGGGTATGAAGTATGCAATTAAATTACTCCTGAATGAACTTGGCCTCTGTGTGGTGGGATGACAGGATTCCGCTCTAATTAGTGTATAAACTCTCGCTGACCCAACAGGTCTGCCTGTTCACAGACCACTTTTTTTTCTAAACCTCACAAGACATAAATTAGAGTTTATTTAGAACATCTACAAACCTCTGCATGAAAAGAAGAACTAAATGTGCAAATTTGTAGCAACTTAATCTTACACTGGAAATAAAAAAAAAGGAAATCCAACTTTCAATGTGCGTACATTCATTCAGTGGAGGGAAATAACATTGAGGAATCATTGCTTTTATGTATTGCATCCTTATTCCCAGGAAGGACATTGTGTGTGACAGAGGCACATTTCTCTTAGCCACTCTTTGACATGGGAAAGACAAGGGAAAATCTCCTTCAAGTAAGATCTTCAGAAACCAGTAAATAGGTTCAAGAAACATTGTCCATATCAGCGCTTCGACAAGAGACGAGGTACAGCCTGGACAGGTCAACATACAGAACAAACAACCATGCATACACACACACACACTGTAAAACATTTGAAGATGGTTTAACTTGAAAATGAAAGTCCACCTGCTGCCTTGAAAATGCAATTGAAGTCAAGAAAATTTTATTGGTTTTAACTCAGAAATAAAAGTTTGTGAAGTTGATTTAACTACAAAAGATAAGTTGTCTAAACGTTGTTTTTTAAATTAATTAATCTTGAATTGTGAGTTTTAACTTAATGCTGCAATTTAAACCAAATAATTATGTGAAAGAAAAGAAAACTGTCCTGACCTTGTTAAAAGCACACACTTCTGTATTATTTTTCACTTACATTATTAAATTAAAATAACTACTTATTTTACTTTAAAATGCTTTAAATTCTTTAGATTTCTGATCTGACAATGGATTGTATTGAACATTGCAACAAATTCCACTCAAAACCATTTAGTGTCAACAGGACATTAATCTCAAATTGCATTAAAATAAACAGTTGCCTTAGTAACGCACAAGAGTCAGATCAATGTAACACATTTCCATCTCAATCACGGTGCAACACAGGATCCAAAAACATGCTGCTTAGCACCCTGGGAAATAGGTCCCACCCCTGTCTTTTTCTTTTTTCAATGTTTTTAAGAGATGACCTAAAAACTGGTTTATTCAGAGCTTGGAGGTTTGATAAAACTAATAAAAAGTTAACACAACTATCTTTCACAAACTCACGCATTTAGGTTCAAAATCTAAAACTCGTTAAATTTATTTGACTTAAAGAATAGAAGATAGCAGACACAACTAAATGCGGCTCAAATGTTTTACAGTCCACACATGCATACCTAATTTCAATTAAGAGAGGCTAACTAACATACCAGGCATCTTTTTGGACTGGAATACCCAGTGAGAAACCCACTGCATGCAGAGAGAGCAGGATTTTAACCCAGCAACTTCTTCATGCAAGGTAATGGTGCCATCAGCTTCCCATCTTCTAGCTCCAAAACAAGAATTATAAAGTTTAAAACAGCTGGAATTGCTACAAGCTGTGCAGCGCAAGGTTTAAAGTTTATTCTATGAAGGATGTTGAGAAAATGAAAGAAGACTCATCTATTTTAAGACGTTTTGCTGTTTTCTTTTTTAACCGTGGGGTCCAATAATTGTAGAGTGTGTGTAAATAGTCTACTTTGATCAAACTATGGTTCACATTCGTGACTAATCTGGTGCTCTTCAGTAATGTCCATGTGACAATTTTCATGCTTAAACACAGTTTACTGCACACACGCACACAGACGACAGCACAGATCGCAAAAACCTTCACAAAATTCTCTTATCCCTTTAACTTTTGTATGTCAAGAGCAGCTATCGGTCACAAGTGTTCTTTCTGGGATTGATTCAAGAGAGTGGGAATTTTTCTGAGGGGTGAACATAAATATAGCTTGCTGATGAGAAAATAAGAGTACGAGAATGTGGTTTTTTTTCTGCAGAAATTGTGCCTTGTGACCGTCATGTGGTCAGGGCCGGGGGCGGCTATAAAAGCCGCAAAGCTACTAAATGGATGCAAAAAAGAAACTCAGAGGACGATGTTTTTAATTTATTAGTTCAAAGAAATTAGGAGTAAACTCCATAAAACAATGGAGTATAGTCAACAGTTTTTTGTCACAAGAGGTTGCTGTGTAGGCAGCGAGGTATTTCTATAATACGCCAGCAAGGTTCATGTAAGCCTTGTTCCTATAATAAAATAATCAACTGCCTGACCAATTCTGAAAAAAAAAAAAAAAACACACAAAGAATGTCCATTGTATGTTGAAATTCATCTTTTTTACCTGCAAATAAATAAATAAATAAAGTTCCACAAATATAGATTTTATTACTTACATTTGAATTTAGAGCAGTTTGCATTCTGGCCCGGATGGGACCAGTATGTTTTCCCAGTACAGGGAAAACATACTGATGGTGGCGGGACATTTTTCTTACAACACTGTAAATCAGAAGAATTGTGTGTGCGATTCGGGCAGCTGTGACGGTTTGAAGAATTTAATAATGTTGCCCTCACATAGTGCTTTATCACTCTATCACAATATTCTAACCCACGGGAGCAGCAAGCTATATTTAAGGTGGAAAAGGCTTATAGTATTGTTTTCATAAATAGAGTTTTGCATTAAATACTTAATAAATTTCTTCTAATAGTCACAGCTATTGATTTGTTGATATCTGTAGCACATTGTTGATCCAATTCTCAGATAATATTGGAAAGAATAAAAATTAGTATACAAACCTGCTAAAAAAAAACTTGAACTGTGTTTTGTCACACTTCTATTTTTCTTGATCATCAATTTTTAACATCCGTCAGACCAAAGTGGATTTTCTAAAGGATAATTTTATTTATTAAAGGGAAATGCTCAGAATCAATGTGGCCCTATGTGAACAAGTAT
Source organism: Alfaro cultratus (assembly GCA_903066825.1). Classification (NCBI taxonomy): domain Eukaryota; kingdom Metazoa; phylum Chordata; class Actinopteri; order Cyprinodontiformes; family Poeciliidae; genus Alfaro; species Alfaro cultratus. The sequence continues at coordinate 32,169 of CAEFZX010001143.1, read as the reverse complement.
CTGCTCCCTAAATCTAATAACTGATAGCAATGAGTCTTTAAACTGTGGGAGTTTTCTCCCTGTCTTTGCAGAACTGTTTTTAATTAAATAGCAAAATCACACTGGAGAGTTCTTGAGCATAGGTGGCCTATTTGAGGACATTAAATAGGATTTTAATTGGATTTGAATCCAGACTTTTACTAGGCCACCCCAAAGCCTTGCCTCTGTTTTTCAAGCCACTCAGAAGTAGACCTGCCGGTGTGTTTTAGATCACTGTCATGGCACATGAGCCAAGTCTCCTTGAGCTCAAGTCAACGGCAGATAGCTGGACTTTCTCCTTCAAGATTTTATTACGTATGGAGCAAAATTTATGGCTCCATCTATTACGGCAAGTTGTTTAGATCCTGATTCAACAACTCGGGACTATACTGTTGTTCTGCCACTAACAATTATATCTGCACATTGGGCCAGTCTGGTTTAGATAACTTATTACCTTAATAAGTAAAACAATGATCTAAAAAAATACTTTTTATATTTTCTCTTATCCTAAAATTTGTTTATTGATCTGAAATATCTAAGTGTGACTGAAAAGATACAGAGAATAATGGAACGTATTTCTAAAATCGCAGCGTCCAACTTACTGGCACCAAGACAAGTTCTTGGCTTTGAAACAGTGCATATCTGTAATCCATGGAATCCCTTTGCAGGCCTCCTGGAAGTTCCAGACATTTTTCTCTTTAGAAAACAGAGAAATGTGTTTTTAAAAAAATGCCTTACTGCTGCAGCTTCACTTGCTTCTTTCCATTTTTCTCAGCAGCTCTTTTTCAGACTTTTTCTGGACCGCTTTTCTGCTGCTTCATATTCCCCCTGCTTGCTTCTGTCCTCAGCTCAACTCTCTATCCTGTTCATTCACATCCCTTTCTGTGCTCTTTATCCCTCCCTCCTGCAGATTTTCTCCCCTATCTGCCCCCACCTGCTCTCTGGGTTTAAAACTTTCATGTGAATCGAACAGACAGCCCTTCAGGCTGCTGGATAAAAATTCCACGTCTGGCTTTCTTGTAAGCAGTTTAGAACCTCATCTCCTCCTATCTCTACTCCTATCTGCCGGCAAATCTCCCATGAATCCAGTCTTCTGCTTCTGACCCATAGAGACTGATCTTACCACTCTGCCCTCCTCTGTTCGCGTCACAGAAAGAGTGATGACGGCCGAGGCTCATCCTCCAGGCCTTTCTGCCCAAACTTGACTTGCTTTTCCCTCCACTGATCCCTGCAGCGTGAGCCTACTATCTGCTCCTGAACTATTTTTAAATTACGTCTTTGAAAATAAAATGAAAAGACTTAACATCTGCCCTCTTTAACCAACTCCATGTCCGGGACCAATGCAGTAGATTTGATACTTTTCCAGATCAGTGACATCTGGCTATACACCATCTGTTCAATCTGAGAGAGTCTCTGTTTCCTCTCAAAACCATTTTTTGACCAGTTCAGAAAACTTCCCCTGGCAGTACCATACACAGTCAAGACAAGTAACTTTTACAGAATTCACATTAGGTAAATTTTCAAATTCTAATACTTTAATTAGTTTCAATTAGGCAATAAAGCAATAAGGTCTCTAACTTACTTTTAAATAAAAAAAAAAGTCTAAAAAGACAGTTGAGTGCAAGCAGTTGTTCAAGAAAACTCATAGATACATATAATACAGTTTCTGTCCTTTTTTGGTAAAAAGTATACTTAAGATGTTATGTTAAAATCCATTTTAAAGGCAGCATTTTTTTAAACGTTAATGTTGTTGCCTTGTTTTAGGGTTAATTTTTGAACTTAAAACGGTCATCGCTGAAGTTCAGAAAGCAGTATGGATTGAGTTAAAAAGAAAATATAATAAACTTGAAAATATCCTTTAGTCAAATTCACAAATTGACGGAACTGGCCAAAAGTCACTCAAGACCTGCATTTAAAATGTAAAGCTCAGGGCATAAAAGTTTTAATATGCGGTTAAAACCTGGCATTTGCATTCACTATAAAAGACATAAACATTTTTCCCTTACTCTCACATTAAATAGTTTGTATTTTCCAGGCACATAGTGCCATTTTAAAGCACAATCAAGTAACTATGTTAAAATCAGCTGTTATACAAATTATGTTTCTATATGTCAAATATGACTTAAAAGAAATTTGACTTAGTAAATTGACGCCTTAAAATTGGGCCTCTGTCTACTTAAAACTCCTGCTTTTTCAGTCGCTCAGGAAGTCATCACTATTAATCATTCAACAACATTTTTTTTTCTGTCATTGCACTAAGAAGTAGCTTGTATAACAAACTCGGCAGGTGCACAGTTCCACCAGGTGTTTGCTAATTGCTGCTGGCTAGTCTGAAGGAGCTGAGTGGAGGAGGTGCTGCTCTGTGAGGTGGAAGCTGGGAAACTGCAGCTCCAATTCGCGTGAAAGAATCAAGGCAACACTCCAGGTATGTGTTTTCGATTGAGGAATAAAAGCATTTTACATAATACTGTGCCTTTAATTCAGTCTAAAGTTCTTTCTATTCTAGATCAGGTAGGATAGTTAAATTATATCTGTTTCCTAAATGTTCAAAATAGTGAGAGATATCTTTTGTTACTTTCTTGAAATATTGAAATTTACAGGAACTGACAGGCTTATGACTTCTATATGAGCTGTTGGAACAAATACAGGCTCCATTTCTCATCGTCTTTATATCCTCAGTGTTAGTGTCACAGGTTGCATCTAAATTCATTTCCACCCTTTGATATTGTAAGTAGATTTAAAAGTCATATGTAGAGCTTTTGCAGTTTTTGGCAGTAATAGACAGCAAAGTGCAAAAGCTGCTCAAGCAATCTTCTGTGGAAAAAGAAAGCAAGAAGTATGTTTTCAGCTAGCACTTAACCTCTCTTGAGGAAGGTTGATCTTTTGAAGACCAGAAGGTGCTACACAGACACTTCTTGTGTTCAAGATTTTTTTAAGAAGTCCATGATCCACCATGAAGTGTTGTTAATATTCTACCTGAGTATGTGATTGCATTCTAAGTTGCTGAAATTAAAGCAGCCCTGCAGAATCTGGACAGTTTTTGCTCCTGGGCTGCAGGAGCATTGTGGGATATGAAACCACTTTAAAAACAAATCTTCATCTTAGCCCTGCTGATGGAAAAGCATTTTGCTGTCAAGCATAACATGCCAACGAAGACGTCAGCCAAAAGGGCGAGCGACCTGGTGCGACAGTCTCCTGGAAGAAGATGAGAAGATGCTAAATGTCACACAGAACCCACCACTATTAGTGGCACCTGTCAGATTTTCATCACAAATAGAACTAGGGCATTCTTTTTACATTTTTCTTCTTACTTTTTAGATTCTGAAGGAATCCAAAAAGATTCCTTCTAAAAGTGTCCGTTAGTAATTTCTAACAGGCACTCCTTGTCTTCCTTCACAAATACGACATAACACAGAGGCCCATTTCTTTTAACCACAAGTCTAGACGATGACACATTTAATCCACAATAAATTCAAACTCTAGCAACAATTTTTTTTAATCATTGTCATTGACTTTTGCATGATCATTTCTTGAAGATAAATATTTGAAATATCATTAAATACTTAAGACTAACATTCATAACCAGCTAAGTCAAATATGGAAAATTGATTTCGAATCTGTTTCATCAGAAGAGAAGTTCTAATGTTGTATTTTACTATAACTTGCAAACACACTTTAAAAAAATGCAAAGTCCACACTCCTTCCACCACATTGTTTTTTTTAGGTAAACACTTACAAGGTTCCATGTCACTGTGGCTTCCTAGCACATACTCTGTACTGAATTGCAATACTTCACTAAGAGGTGTTTGGGAACATGCAGCCTGTTTCCTTTTTCTTAATTTGGCCGTCTATAAGAGAACTAATTTGTGTCTAGACTGTAGCAATTACTGTATCCCATAACACATTTTAGGTGCTTAGAGGTTGACAGAAAGGCCTGCTGGGAATATTAGGCTGCATAAGCATACTTGCATTCGTGTACTGCCATTTTTTTGTGCTGCTTCAGTTGAAAAATATACTGAGAATAACTGACAGACGAAAACGAGCAGTACACTTTTTCCAGAAAATATATCCAAAGTTAGAACCCAAAGAACTGATTATAAATGGTTTTCTACTAATACATATTCATGACTAATGGGCATTTCAGTATGCGTCTGTAAGGAATCAAATCACAAATCTGACCTTGTTATTCTGATGTAGTACTGACATTTATGATGTTAAGTTAAAAGTGACTGAGAAATAAGGTTAAAATGAGCTGCATAGAGCTGCAAGCAACACTTAAAATGTTTATTTGTAAAAACCACGTGAAGATCATTTATTAATTGTTCTCTACTTGTCAATCGAGGATGACTTTGTGTTGATCAATCATATAAATCAGAGAAAAGTACATTGAAGTTTGCAGTTCTAACTTAAAATCTGAAGTTAAGAGTTATCAAATCATTACAAGAGAGTATGAGTCCTTACTTAGCTATCTTAATTTGTACATATATATATAAAGTTACTTTGCTGATAATGGCTTGTCAGGATGACAATCTCAGGTTTATCTTTATGAACCTTCCCTAATTTCACTTAAAACACGATTCCTTCCTCCTCAGTATCCATTTGACACAATTTCTTCAATTACATAAGAAATATATGGTTTCAGAAAGGAAATTCAACTCCAGTCCACAGGCTTTTAAACTCTTGGCCCTTTGCAATCTTGTCACAATTCGTTATCCTGACAGAAAACATCTTTCATATTTTACCACTGACCTCGTCTAAACAATCCTTTCAAATATGTAAGTAAAACTTTATTTATATCACACTTTTCAAGATAAAAATCTCAAAGTGCTTCGACAAACAGACAGTAACAAATATGGTACATGATGCTCAGCTCTCACCTTGGGGTTTTCATTTGAAAGGTCTGCAGAGTTATTCCTCTTCATATTATCCTGTCAACAAAGATGGGACTGACATGCACCCTACATTTTTCATATTTTAGGAATGTTAAAAAAAAAAACTATCAAACCTATCTGTCACATAAAGACAGACCAACACACTGTAATGTGACATAATGTGAGAAGGTTTAAGAATTAAAAGTCTTGCAAGGCTAGATTACTCTTCTTTCCCCATCCCGACTCCAGTATGAGTCATATATTTAATTTATTAAAACTTCACTACTATGGTCAGAAAATGTTAATGTCCAGCCTAAGACTGTGTAAACATGAATATGCTACTTTATTTATTTATACTAGAGCTACTGAAAAATTAAAAAGCTATGAAGTTCTTTTATCATGCAGTTTTCTTGAGGTTATTTCTAAATCATCCAAATACCTATCACCCATAAAGAAAGCTTCCTGGTGATGAGTATCACCAATTCACAAACAGGAGTTCAGAAACAGCATAGATAGTTTTAATAATGAAAAACAAAATATGCAATATTCTACTCACAATGTTAGAAAAACATAGCAAAAACTTAAAACATCTTTAAGTTATTTCTGGGCTTTTATAAGCAGGTTTTATTATTTCTCTGAACTAAAAAAAACCCTGCAGGGTATTACACTGAATTAATCAACTCAGGTGTTTTCTTTATATCTACGTTTGCAGTGATTAAAACAAAAGGTCATGACCTTTGTTTCTGAAAACAACTCACACTTAAGTAAATACCACATTCACCAAAAGGGTGTGATGACTGGTAGACATATTGTAATATCAAAATATCAACAAAAAGTCTATGTCTGTTCTTTTCATTTGGTAATTTATTACAAATCTGATATAGTCTCTCTATTTTAGCTTACATATAGCATTTTAGCACATCTGCTGCAAAGACACAAATACAATGCTAGAATGCTAGAATGTTATTAGCAAAGTTAATAACATGGATCAGACATTTGCTGCAGGTCTTCTCATATTTTCTTCTTGCCTGTTTATTGTCCAACAGTATCACAAAACCTAAAATGTAACAAAACAAACTTGCCCTGACCTTTTCAGTACAATCGTCTTCCTTCAGTGGGCTACATGATATGCAAGCAGTATAGATGATCTATGTGAATGCTAAGAATCACCAAACCAAACATGCAGCAGATCAAAATGACAGCAAAAGACTGAGCTAAAAGCCTCCACAACACTTTTCATCCAAACTAAACACAACTCAAAACCAAAGTAATCACAAGGGCATGTAGTAAAACATTTTAAACAGCACATGTTCACTTTTCTACTTCTGCTAACGTCACCACTTTGAACAAATCCCTCAGGCAAGATATCATTTGAAAGCAGAGTCTCTTCTTTACAGAGATGCTTCCAGCTCTAAAAAGAAACTTTGCTAAATCTTTGTACACCTCTGCATTAATCTCATATGTAAGACCAAGGCGATTTGTTCAGCCCTCATTGTTATGAATGTAGCAGGGGACCAAGGGGGAGGAGACTACAAGGAAAACAATAGAAAAATCTAACAAGGAGCGATCAAAGACGGGGAGGATAAATGCATAGAGGAGTGATTACTAGAACAATTGTGAATCTGATTATGTGAAAATGGAACAGCTGATGGGGTTTTAAATGAGGCACTGAGGAAAAGTGGCAGGATATGACAGAAACTGTGTGAACACTTTAAGGAAGCATAGTAGATATAATCAAACAAGTTAAAAATAAAATGATAATTGAAAAAAATATATATTTAAATTTATGACAAAACTAAAGTTCTGCATTTGTGACATTTGTAGGACTTTACGTTATGTTAGATATTATTAGGAAATTGTTTGTCTTTCATTCAACTCAAGTGTACAAATAAAGCAATATAAACCTATATTAGTGAATATGACGTCACAAAATGGCTCCCTCCTGTCAGTCTGTCTTAAAAGACTCCACTATTGTTTACTTTCAGTGCACCAGATCTTCTGCACAAGTTATTTTATCTTACAAATATGAGACACAGAAAGATGCTCATAAGATACACAAAACCTTTCTTTCAATACCGTACAGACCAAACAATAGGACTTGTTTCTGCTATATTTCTTGTCCCACTACTGGGAAATGATCAGCTCTGTGATGTGCTTTTTGTGGCTCTTTTGCTTGGATTTGAATCTTTAACAAAGTAAAATAAAATAAAAAATAAAAAAACAAAAACCAAACCATTGGCAACATATTTTCCCATTAGCACTCACTGGAAGATCTTGCTTGGTTGGAAATCAGGATTAAATCCAACAAATTCATCCAAGCACTAATCCTCGAAGAGTATGGCCTCATTCCAGTGATTGATTCTCATTCAGCTGCATATTGATTGTCCCCATTTAGAGATTTTAAGCGGCCATTTGTAACCAGAACAGTCAGATAGCTCCCCAGTCTGAGTCTTCCTGTCCACATAGCTCTGGCTGATGTATTGTGGCATTTATTTTGTTTTTCGTTGGTGTTGCAGACCTTGGAAATATAAAAAAGCAACCTTTGGCTCTACTTGACTTGAACCAAATGGTGTATTTAAAAATACATCATATAGCAGGGGTTTTCTTAAATAAATTTTTATTTAGAAACAGCTTTAGTTTCACCTGATTTCTGCTTGAATTTTAGAAGTAGATCTCAGTGAAGTTGAGTATTTTTGAAGTGAAATTATCTAAATTATATTAATATATTTCAATTGTTTATTTTTGGTCATTTTGTTGATCATGACTTTAAGCAAACGACTCTAAGAAAAAAAATGCATATTACTTAAACCAATAAAAAAATATTTTTAATTCAGAAATCATCTTACAGACGACACAAAGACTGCTACTCTGACTGCAGTCGCTCCATAGGAAAGATAATCCACAAATTATTGAAGAAGCTGGTTGTTCATAAAGTGCTGCATCAGAACATATGAAGGGAAGGTTGAGGATTTGTTTTAGGTTTGATGGAGAAGACTGGACATGGACACGCCTGGTTTAGTCAGAGTGGGTTTGTGGTACTGCAGAGACATCTAGTGGCTGTTTTATGCAACATCTACAAAATAAATTTACAACACAAAAATACTGTTTTACAAGTTCTGATCACTGCTGTAAGCTTTATTAACATGAACAGAAAATATGAGTCTGTTTTGTTGCTTACTTTAATGTTGTTTTTATTTTATTCCATATATGTATTTCAACTGATTTTCAAGGTTAAATAAACAACAGCCTTGAAATACTCCAGGGTCTCCAACTGTCTCATAATTCACATGAATTATTGCTGACGAAGGTTACTATTCCATTTTTTTGGCCCTACCTCATTCTTCCTCAGGGTAATTATTAACAAGCTGATAAGAAACACATTATTATTATTATTAGGAACATATACTGTTTGTGTAGCGGAGTGAAAATTAATTTAAGTGCTTTTTGTTTGTCTTACAGTTTGAGATAAAGTGGGGTTTTCTTTTGGCAAACAAGTAGATTAAAAGCCGTTTTCACTAAGATATGAATGTTATTCAGTTACGTTATGCAATTCAATAAGTCAAATTTCACGAACATGACACACATCAAGAAAAAAATCTTCATTTGGATATTTTTGATTAAGAAATTGTGAGAACCTCATTACAAATGAAATACAATCCTGGAACAAGTAAAATAATAATGAAACATGAATAATGACAGAAACCATGCAGCTTTGTGTTAATTAAGCTACAAAAATGTAAATTTGAAACATTTTTCAGTACTTTATCTCTAAGGTTTTAGGAGATTGACAGTTAAAGTCTTTAATGGAGGACTTCAGTTCAATAAATTGTTACATGCACTATTCTCCATCTCGGTTTGTCAAGATCAGCTATACAACTATACCTCCTTATAATTTCATTTGCTATAAAGAAAATTCATATTTAATCAAGGTCAGGTAATGTAACTGCTTTTGATTGGGCATTATAGCTGCAGCCAAGCTTGTTTCTAACAGAAAATATTATACTTATCGATTAATTAAATTCATAGAAAACATTTTACACATTCAACAACACAGAGAGCTTTACAAGTGTAACATAAAGGAACAAGCATACAAACAGGAACCAATAGCAAAACAGACAAAAAAAGAGAAAGAATAATAACCATGAGTCAATTAGAATAAAAGGTGATATAAAATCTGAGCAAATCGAATCTCAGTTGTGAATGACGAAACAGTAACAGAATAAATCTGAAATTACATACAATAGAAAATTGCTAACCACAAGACACATAAAAATAAGAAATAATAAAAATAATAATAATAAAAAAAATGTCTCAGTGGTGGATCACCTCATACAGAGGCTATCGTTCCTAACGCAGCTGACCGGGGTTTGATTTCTGACCTCAGCTCAGAATTGCATGTCCACCTCCTCTGTCTCTGCACTTCTTCCTGTCAAGCTACTTGTAAATAAAGGCTACAAATGACGAAAACTTTACAAAAAAGTTCAATAATATTTAAGGCACCCAAAACAATTTGAAAATATAATTATTCAAGGACAGACAAGCAGAGTTAAAATGTTATAGAGAGTTAGACTAAAACAAAAACTTGAATTCCTGAACTGTAAAAAATCAATCAATAAAAAGAGAAAAAAAAAAGCATGCTTCAAAGCTTTGGTTTCTAGTTTGCTTTCAGAAACATCAATGCTCCAAGCTGCCCTCAGGTGCTCAGACAGGCTACTACAAAGGAGAGAGTCGTAATTAATTAATGATGCCTCAGCATCTGTTTTAGTTTTCACCACATTTAAAAAGTACAAGTAGTCAGTGAAGCAACTTCATAGTCAGAGTGATATGAAATTTATTACTTGCCCCTGTCAGCATTCTTGCAGCTGAATTTTGTAGGGTCTATAGAGGGGCAATTAATTTTCATAGAAAGACCAGAAAGTGGAGCATTATGCAAATCTATTTAATCAATTAATCTGTTCGATAGATAACAATAAAAACACACAAAAACATAAATTGTTATTAACTTGATATGAATTTCATCTAAAAGCCCAACTAAATACATGGAATATGTCATGTTTTTTTGCATTTTCCCTATATTTATATTAAAACTGCACCAAACAAACTTATGAAAGACTCAACAGCAAAAAGATGAAAAACTGGAGCTTCACTTTTAGATGACATTCATTCTTTGTGCAGAACAGAACACACACATAAACCCATTATCAATTATCCCTCCCTCTTTCTGTCACACACACAAACACAAAAGATATAAAGGTAAGTGTTGTGCACGTGTTGCAGTCACTGAGGACAGACTCCAGTAGCACTTCTTTATTGGACACCCACTCTGAGCAAAATGTCTTGGGATTATTTTGGATTTTCCCGCATCATAAGAAACACAGAAAATCAATCACCTGCATCGGCTCTCAATAATGCAGCAGACATCTCTGTTATTGTTGTTTACTTTGTGGTTGTCCTGGCTGTGGGAGTATGGGTGAGTTTTATAAAGTATTCATGGCTGGGTTTTTGTTATCATTTTATGTGGCTTTTCTACAGTTTTATTTAAGTTCAAATAAACCTTTAGAGTTATTCTTCTCTACACTTTCACTACATTAATGAGTGTTACAAATCAGACTTACTTTATCTATCTTAGAAAGATTTGTGTAACAAATTTCTCTAAGCAGTGAACAGATGTTTTATAAATTCAGAATCTAACTTAGCATCCTGATACAGTAAAAGTGTTTGTCAGATCAGATAATTTTTACATGCTTTCATCTGGAGGCAAATAACTTGAGATGCGTAGAGTTTTGTGAAGCAATTTGATTTTAACTAGAGCTAGGGCATCTCTTGCTCAGATTTATGGATTGCCTAAGATATTCTTTTTTTTTTGCTGCAGGCTATGGTGCGCACCAATCGATCCACTGTGGGTGGCTTCTTCCTTGCAGGGAGGAGTATGGTGTGGTGGCCGGTGGGTATCAACACTAGATAAGATTAAAATAAAATCTGCACAGACAAATTGCTTTTTTCATTATGCCTACCAGTGGTATAGTTAGAAAGTATCTGATCCTTACTGGGTTGTTTATTTAATAATCTGCAGCCTGAGATGAACAGAACAATACTCTAAACCACTCTGTTTACTCTTACTGGATAAAATCCCAGTCAGATTGTTTATACAGAGTCAGGAAATTAAAGGAGTCCATGTGCTTGTAAAGTTACAAAACAGGAATACCTCGTCGTTGGCAATATTCAGTCTGTTTACTGTTTGGTAAAAACAGATATGATCTAAAATTTTCTTTTTAACAAGTAAATATTAATGTAAATGTTGATAAATCTTTTTTTCAAACTGAGTAAAGGGAAACGCTGGATGAACCCTACTTTTTCTTTTCTGTACAAACAGCATGAGCTTTACTGAAGTATAATAATTTTCTTTGTCAATCAGATTGCAACATTCTCATAAATCAGTTTATACTGTATATCAGCTTTTAAAGGTATGCTGTCAGGCATATGGGCTGTATGGGCAGTTGCACAGGGAGGTATGAGAAAGAGAGGCATCCAAGCACAAGACAATAAAGTATAACCTATTAATCAGTTTTGCCTAAATATTTTGTCATTCAGTTAATTGATAAATGCCACCGCTATGTGATGGTTCAGAATATTGGGATTAGATTATGTTCTTTCCAGAGGGACTTTGAATCACGCTCCAAAATCTTGCATTTTAGTTGTTAGTGAACCAGCAGACCGAGTCTTTTACCCAAGAGTCATTCATGCAGAAACCACCACTGCATACACTTATCTGATTTCCAACACAGATTTTAAAATGGATTGAGAGTGTTTCCACCTTTCCCAAAGAAAGGATTAAACTATTTTTGCTCAGTCGTAAGAAGCGTGATTATCCTGAAAACTTACTATATCATCATCAAACCTACTTTTAACTGTTGCAATGAGAAAAGTGCTTTTAAAATCTGTTCATCTGCTTCTGTTCTCACCTAACTGTTAGAATTAGATCTTTGTTATGATTCATAAAGTCAATACATAAAACTGACTTTATTGATAACAGTAAGATAACAATAACAATAAGATACAGCATGATGCAATGTCTAATTCTAAAAAAGTTGATTATTTTTGTGTCGTGTGCATTAAAAATAAATGTATATTTATTTATTGTTAGTTACTTTTATAGATGTATAATACATTGTTCTCTCCAATTTATCTCACACTTTCTCTTCATTATATCTTTTTTCAATGTATTTTTCTTTGATGTTCTCCACAGATCGGGGCCTCACTCTTTGCTAGCAACATTGGCAGCGTCCACTTTGTAGGGATTGCTGGTACTGCTGCTGCCGCTGGCATTGCCATTTGTGCATTTGAATGGAACGTGAGTAATCCTTCTTTGTCACTAACACAAGCACAGACGTTCCCCCTCAGAGGGGACCTTAAAGTTTACAGGGCAATATAAATTCCTATTTGAAAAAGTACAGTAAAAAATCTTGTTCTAATATATTCAATGTTTCTTGTATTTCTCTGTGTTGCAGGCTCTTGTTCTTATGGTCATTCTAGGATGGCTGTTTGTACCAATCTACATCAAAGCAGGGGTAAGATATGAACACTTTGTTTGGTACGCCTTGGTAATTATGGGTTAGTTAGAGCAACATTTGCCTTCAAAATGATTTTGGATTTTGGCATAGATCAAAAAAGATGTCTGAAGTATTCCTCCTTGATGTTGGTCTAAAGTTACATAGTTGCATCATGCAGTTTATGTGAATCTGAAACCAGCTTAACTTCATTTGAGTTGTGTAACATTTTGCACTATCCTGGTGAAAGTAGCCTTCTGAAGACGGGTATATTGTAGTCATAAAGACTCAGATAGTCTGTGGCTTTTAAGGGGATCAATAGTCTACCAAGAAAATATCCTCCACAGCTAGTCCAATAGGAGTCATAAGGGATCGATACTATCTGAATGTTCATGATGAATATCAAGATTAGTCAGACATGGCAGCAGTTTCCAAAGTATTATTTTCATATGTTGATGTCCATGTGCAAAATGTAGCCTCTCTACATATATCTGTGGTATCTACAAGTTGTTGTTTTTTTTGAGTTACTGTTGCATAGATGCATACCTAATAAGTTGGCATGTGAGTGTATTTTCTTTTTACAATAAAAGTACTATAATTACCAAACTTTGAGCCTTTAAAAGGCAAAGCATCATTGATATTTGTGTATCTAGGTGGTCACCATGCCCGAGTATCTGAAGAAGAGGTTCGGAGGACAGCGTATTCGTATTTATCTCTCCTTGCTCTCCCTCTTGCTGTACGCTTTCACTAAGATCTCTGTAAGTCTGTGTAGCTGTTGACTAAAACCTTCCAGTTTTCAACAATGAAATACAATCAAAGTCAAATGTTGTGCCTGTCTCCTCCCAGGCCGACATGTTTTCTGGTGCCATTTTCATCCAGCTGGCTCTTGGACTGAACATCTACGTTGCTGTTATTGCTCTACTGGCAATTACTGCACTGTACACTGTCACAGGTGCATCCTCAGGAAGAAATTCACTTTCGTTTTATGGATCATCATCTTCCTCATAAACAAACAAAGCCAACAAAGAAGTCTTATCGAAGCAAAATTGCACATGAAGGAGGGGAAAGTCTTCTCAAGGCCACATGTACTGCAGAAATCTAAAAACAAAGTCACGTTAACCTAACTCCCCTGTCTACAGTAGTTTATGCTTATCTCTCTAAAGGTGTCTGTGAGACACTAATAGATTACAGTAAGTACTAAAATGGTTCTCAGTTGCTGATTTGCACTACGTAATGCAATTGAATATATCTTTAAAAAGACAAGCGGTTAAAGAACATCTCCATAAAAATAAAATCTCTCGAATCTCTGAAAAACATTACAGGTTTCTAACGTCATGTTTTATCTCAGGTGGACTGGCTGCAGTGATGTACACAGACACCTTACAGACCGTCATCATGCTCATTGGATCCTTCATTCTCATGGGTTTTGGTAATAAATAACAATCATTATTTAAAGTTTTACTTTGTCCCGACATTTGTTTTATTGTCATGTTATTGAGAACCTGAAGTATAAACTTCAGTCTAACTTTCACGCATCCTCAGCTTTCAACGAAGTGGGAGGCTATGAAAATATGAAGGACAGGTACATGACTTCAGTTCCCTCAATCACCGGTAACATCAGCGCAGAGTGCTACCAGCCTCGGGAAGACGCTTTCCATCTCTTCAGAGATCCAATAAATGGAGATCTACCCTGGCCTGCCCTGATATTTGGACTCACCGTTCAGACCATCTGGTACTGGTGCACTGATCAGGTTAGTAATGATCACCACCTTTGACTGTATGGAAGTTTTACTTTCTCTGACTCAGTAACTGGTTTTACTGCATGCCACAAACTATAAAAGACCATAAAATCTGAAAGTTCATTTGTTCACACTCTTTTTATCTGACCTTCTAAAGACAGAATTAATGAGCTGGTCAGAGGTTGCCAGCTGATAGTCAAGAAAATCCTCCACACTTATTTTGCAAACTTGATTTGATTTGATAATGTAAAGTTGGCTTAAGTTTGCATCCTATTTTTACTTTGAACTGATTGTAAAAGTTAAAGTGAGGGATTGTGATTTATAAACACCAACATGTTGGTCGATCCTCTCATCCCTTCATTGCAGAGCCACAATATATTACTTAAAATGGGTTTTGATCATGACTTTAGCAAAGGTATTTAAAATAGAATGTGATGCTTCAGTTGCAGCACTTAGGACATTTATTATAAATACATTTGATGCTTGTAATCTTTTGCACATATGACAAAAGCTGTATCTTTTTCTCCAGGTGATTGTCCAGCGTTGCCTCTCAGCCAAGAATCTCTCTCATGTTAAAGCAGGTTGCATTTTATGTGCCTATCTAAAGCTGTTGCCCATGTTTCTCATGGTCTTTCCTGGGATGATAAGCAGGATCCTCTATCCAGGTCTGTGAGGTTTTGAAGTCTCTTGTTTGGAATAATGCAAACCTGCTGTCAGAAATGCCCTCTACAGGGTACACATACCAAACTAACGTCTCTTTAATATTAATTTAATCCAGATGTGGTGGCATGTGTAGATCCAGAAGAATGTCAGAAATACTGTGGCTCTAGCGTGGCATGTACAAACATTGCTTATCCCAAATTGGTTGTGGATCTTATGCCAAATGGTGAGCCGATTTGAATTTTAACTTTGTCTTTTAATTTTATTTTTGCATGACTTACTAACTCTGTTGCAGGTCTCAGGGGTTTGATGCTGTCTGTGATGTTGGCCTCTTTGATGAGCTCCCTCACTTCAATATTTAACAGTGCTAGCACTCTCTTCACCATGGACATTTATACTAAGGTCCGTCCTCGTGCCAAAGAGAGGGAACTGATGATTGCTGGCAGGTAAAACCGTTTTAGTTTGTGTTTAATTTGAATACTGTTTGTATTTGTGACATCTTTGACATCTGCGTGTTTGTTCTCAACTGTGCAGGGTGTTTATTGTGTTCCTCATTGGTGTGAGCATAGCCTGGATCCCAGTGGTGCAGTCAGCCCAGAGTGGTCAGCTCTTTGACTACATCCAGTCAATCATCAGCTATCTGGCTCCACCTATTTCTGCTGTCTTCCTTCTCGCCATCTTTTGCAAGCGGGTCAATGAAGCTGTGAGTTTACTTCTGATTTAGAAAAGTTATTGTTGATAATAAACTTTGCCTTGGGAATTTTGAGACTTATTTGGAACCAGCTAACAATATTTTGCTAAATGGGAGCACAAATGCTTTCTATGCCATTATGATAAATAGATGTGGAATAATCTCAACCAGGGTCCCCAAATCCAGTCATCAAAGGCTACCATCCTTCAACTTTTAGATGCATCTCTGCTCCAAAATGTCTGAATTCCCTAACTTTCATTCAGCTCTGCAATAAGCTGGTAACAAGCAGTTTATTTAATCCAAGTGTGTTTGATACTCACAATACCTTTCAGCAGAATATTGAATCAAACAATATCCGATGCAAATAAAATCAACCTAATTTTATGGACAACCACTGAGCAACTACAATTTATCATTCCCAAACAACAGCAATATATATTTTTTCATGTCAAACATCAAATAGAAGCTTGTATTATTTCTTGTCTTATTTTCTAAGTGTGATCCTCCTAACTTCATTGTTTCTCTATTTTTCTTGGAAGGGTGCCTTTTGTGGACTCATCGTTGGTCTGATTGTAGGTCTGACCAGGATGATCACTGAGTTTGCCTATGGCACAGGGAACTGTGTTAGCCCTAGTGATTGTCCTGCTATCGTATGTGGAGTGCACTACCTGTACTTTGGGCTGATCCTGTTTACTATCACCTGCATTGTTATAATTGGAGTCTCTCTCATAACCAAACCCATCGACGATAAGCATGTAAGTGACCGACGCAAGATAAAGCCGGTTTTGATCTATTGGTGATTGCTGACTTGAAAAAATAACTCTCATAGCCATGTTATTTAATAAAAAATTAACATTTTATTACAATTTTAGACATATACTACAGTGTAGAATATATCCAGAATTATATTTCCTTGAATTTTTATATTGTTTTTGGAGTAATGTCTTGTCATTGGACCTGCTTTTGTTTTGTGGTTGATACTGATATCCTGGCTTATGTCACACAGATAACATTTTTATCATTGTTATTATTCAATCTGATCAAAAACAGAAAACAAATGGAGTGTATGCAGTTATAAAATTTCTACATATAATGTATTTTTTTTTTTTTCAGTTGCATAGACTGTGTTGGAGTCTGAGGGACAGTACTGAGGAGAGAGTCGACCTTGAACAGGATGACTGGGTTAACTATGAGGAGGATGAAAATAAAACGGAAGGTGATGATAAGTTAGATTTATGATTAAAATATTTTTAAATCTGGAAATAATGGATTTCCTGAATGTTGTTTAGACATGTTTGAAAAATTTAAATAGTTAGTCTATTCTTTTATTTTTTTTTCTTTTCTGATTAAAAAAAAAATAAAATAAATGTCTTAACCTTTATTCCAGAACCTGAAGAAGAACCAGGATTCTGCAAGAAAGCAGTAATGTGCTTCTGTGGACTGGAGAAGACAAAAGCACCAAAAATGAGTAAAGAAGAGGAGGCAGAGATGAAGAGGAAGCTCACAGATACAACCGAAGAACCTCTCTGGAGGAACATTGTTAATGCAAACGCCATCATTCTCCTGGCTGTGGCTGTGTTCTTTCATGGATACTTTGGTTAGACAAACTCAGCATTAAATACTCCTAAATATTATATATTTTTTAGTAAGAGCAGTAATCATGGTATAAAACATGACCAAAATATCAATTAGCCTGTAACTCTCTGATACAACCGAAAGTAGGATGTTGGGACATTGGAAAGGAGACGTTGTCTGACGTTGTCCTTTCCAACATCATAAGTAAACTTTTACAGGAGACTGACAGGAGACCCCTCACTGCTTGGAGTCTTTTTTTCTTAAAAAAATAGGACCAACCCAGTCTGGCACTGTGTGTGTGTGTGTGTGTGTGTGTGTGTGTGTGTGTGTGTGTGTGTGTGTGTGTGTGTGTGTGTAATCCTGATCTCCATAAGACACCTAGAGGCCAGCATAAAGTCTTTCTCAATTGCCTTGTCTATTTACATATTATATAAAATTATTGTAAATTTGTAGACATTCCCAGATGACTGCACATCAATGTTTGTTTTTGTTGTTTGTTTTGTTCAAAAGAGTTGGACTGCTCTTGAGAAAAGCTCATAAATTATAATAAGCTTCAAGTTGGCGCCTGTTTATTTTCTTAAAAAGAGAGTACATTTACACAGCTTTTGTTCAACATTGCACTAAGATTAAAATTTCATTTAAAAAATGCACAAGTACTCTTGATTGTCATTATTTTTGAAAAAGTGCTCAAGATGTTTATCAAGGAATATGTAAATGCTTTTTTATTGTCGAGAACTCTGAAGTTTATATATGATTGGATTATGTAACACTGCACGCTGCATGAAGGTTTAATAAAATACAAACAGCATAACAAAAAAAAAAAAATCTGAAAAAAATAAAACTGTAATATTTAACCAGTGAAGGACGAACAAAATGATAGTAAATGTTCTCAGGAAGTACCCCTGTGCTGCCTCAATAAATCCCAGCTGTTTTGTTATTTTATTTGTTCAAAGTCCATGAATGTAATCACTTCTTTTGTAAGCACTGAAATGCGCTTATGAAATAAAAATAATTCAGTTAGAAAGGGTTAGAAAATACCTAAAGCAATAAAACGCTTACTGTGCTTCCACCTAGTGGTCTGAAAAGTAAATTACTGTCCTTGGGGAACTTTAAATTGTTTAAATCTAATCATAATAGGGCAAGATACGAAAGAGTACGGAAGAGGATAAGGGCCACTGGGGAAAAAAAATAAAACAGTTCTGACTTTAATCTGAAAATTCTGAAATTAAAGTCAGAACTGTCTTATTTTTTTCCCCAGTGGCTCTAATCCTCTTCCGTAGATCCACTTCTCTCTATATCTGTCAATATATTTACATTTGAGACAATTTACATGGTTTTTTCTGAATACTTATAATTAAATCAGGTAAATTTTTTCATGTTTTAGGTCAGTTAGGAGATTCAAAATTATTTCTATTTGCTAAATGCTATTATAAATACCAAGAATATTTGTTATGAATTTTGTATTTTTATTTTTTTCAGTCAGGTTTTTACATTCACCAACATTACTGAGCTTTTAAACAATTTTGGAAACCCCAGATGTTGACATGACTTAAGCTTCTGATAGGTCTACATAGCATTTGAGTTAAAAGAAGACACATATTTGCATGTATATTAAGGTAACTTCTCAAACACACAGCTTCTTTGTGATGTTAGAGAAAGAACTAGAAATTAGGAAAGATATCAGGACGTATTTGTGGACTTCTTCGAATCTCCAATTGCTCAGCCTGGGGAACAATGTCCAGATCCCTCAAGTTGCCACATTCATCTGTATAAACCCTATAAAAAGAGAAAACACCACAGAAAATTTAACCTATGGCTATCATACCATTCAGGATCTAGAGAGGTTTTACATTCCAAAGATGCATTTATTTAGGTGCAAAATGTGTATATCAACCACTGAAAAAAAGCAAAAGACTTTTTAAAGGTATTGCCTGAAGCTGGGAATGGAGTGTCACTCTCCCATTAAAAGAGAGAGTGAATGTTTTGCTGAGATAGGCTGATCGGTCACTGAGCAAGGTAAAAATTTGGTGAGGAAGTAGCCATTTCTATAGGGAGGGCTCTTCTGGGATTGGTGCATGCACTAGTTGATGGTCCTATCAGTTCTGTTGAAAGCTTCAAGCAGGAAATGACAACCAGGAGGAAGTCTTCCCCCAGTTCCCACTGTGGAGCCATCAGGCAGGAAGCAGCAACTGCACCTTCAACTAAACAGACTGGGGAGAGAAATAAAAGAACAGACAAGGCCACTGGACGTAGCGGGGAATTTCTGCCTTCCAGTCTTCCACATACTATGTGCTCTCATCCAGATCAGCAGAGTAAACATGAAACTCCTCATCTCCGAGTAGCACCATCAGTCATTGACTCATTTATATTTACTCCTTACATGTCCGGCTGTTATTTTGCAGTACAACCAAACTCATGTCTCTTAAGGCTCAATAAACTGAGGCATGAACAAGATTGGACAAAAACATAATTTACTGCAATGTCAGAGATGGAAGAAATCAGAAAGCAAATTATTATTTCATGCAGCTTGAGTCTGTTTTCTCTGTTTCATCACTGTTATGGTTGCTTTGCAACAGACATGATATGGCTCCTGCACTTATTGACTTGTTTCATGTTTTCATTTTGCAATAAGAATTTTTTTTTTTTATTGTCACACAGCTCAGTTGATGAGCTTATGTTTAAACCTTTCACAAAAAAAACTGGCTTTCAGTAAATACAGTAAATGAACACTGAAACAAAATCTTCAAGGATGCAAAAACTATAGGCCAGTTGCTTTCCATGCATACAGCTCCAAGTCCCTAATCACAGGATGTGACTAGCAAGGTTGTGGTTGGCATCTGTATAAGTGGGCTCTGTAGGCAAAATTTGTAGATATTTATTTAAGCATGATGAAAAGGATCAGAAGCATAAAAAAGGACTCAAGATGGCAAAGAAAAGTGAAGCCCTTGACTTCCTTTGAGATAAGATTGTAAAAAGCATGTGACTCCAGTTACTCCACTGTCCTGCTCATCAGCAGTGTTTCCTTAAATAACAGAATCTACGGAGTTAAAAGAAATTTTCAGTTATTGTAAAATATAGCATTTTTCTAAACTGTCTATAGATTGGAGCGTCCCTCTTTGCCAGCAACATCGGCAGCGTCCACTTTGTAGGACTTGCCGGAACCGCAGCAGCTTCTGGGATAGCTATTGCTGGATTTGAATGGAATGTGAGTAATTGTTTAAGTGTGTTAGCATAAAAAAATAAACTCATAACTTGTGAGTTAATAGTAGATGTGGTTTGCAGAAGCTAACATTAAACCTGGAAACTTGTTTTGTGTGTTTCAGGCACTTATTCTTGTTGTAATTCTGGGATGGGTCTTTGTACCAATCTACATCAAGGCAGGGGTAAAGAAAAGACGGAGACCAGCTCTCACTAACTCTCACAATTACTGAGTCTTGAAAAGGCAAAGTATCATTTTTATATTTGTCTAGGACGGTGATTACCATGCCTGAGTACCTGAAGAAGAGGTTCGGAGGAAAGTGCATTCGCATCTATCATTCTGTGCTGTCCCTCCTCTTGTATGCCTTCACTCAGATCTCTGTAAGATTATGTGACTGCCTCAAAAAACCTTCAGTTTGAAAAAAAGGAAAAACTTCTTCATCTTCCATGTTGTTTCTGTTTGTTTCAGGCCGATGTTTTCTCTGTTGCCATTTTCATCCAACAGGCTCTTGGGCTGAATATCCATGTTGCTGTTATTGGTCTACTGGCAATAACTGAACTGTACACTGTCACAGGTAGGAAATCCACTTCCTTCGTTGATATAAATGTTTCTCTCATAAAATAAGACTCAAATAGTTCTTATCTACGTAAAATAACACCGTGATAGAGTTTGTATTCCTTTCAAGGCTGTATGTAAGCCACAACATGTTCAGCAATCATGAATTAACAGCTGAATATAAGTTTTGCAAGATAGGTGATAAAGGAACAGTTACATAAGAATATACCAGCTTGTTATCTTTATTGGTGATATTTGAATTTGAATCAGATTTAGTTTCCACTTTTTATCCCAGGTGGACTGGTTGAGTGATATACACAGACACCTTACAGACAGTCATAATGCTCACTGGTTTCTTTATTCTCATGGGTTTTGGTAATATAATGTTTTCCTTGTTCATTTCATATGCAGCTCTTGGCTTTAATGCTACATTTCTGATTAGTAAAAGTGTAAACTAGTTAAATCTCAACCCACCTTCAGCTAAGTGATCAGCTTTTGCTGAAGGTGGGTTGAAGTCCCCCCAGACTGAGGGGACTGCAATCCCCTCAGTCACTGGAAACATCAGTGCAGAGTGCTACCAGCCTCGGAAAGACGCCTTCCATCTTTTCAGAGATCCAGTAACAGGAAACCTGCCTTGGCCTGGCATGGTGTTTGGACTCACCATCCAGGCCACCTGGTTCTGGTGCACTGATCAGGTTGATCATGTGCTTTGAGCATGAAGACCTTACTCCACTAACTCAGTAACAGGTTTTACAACATAACAGAAACAATGAAAAGTCATAAACTCATTTAGTTGATTTTACATAACTGTGTTTTAAGCCTGCCAGTTTTTAAACTAATTTCATAAGAACCCTTTAAAGGATCATAATCATTGATCTGAACTGCAACTCCCTTGGAAATAATCTCCAATTTAATAATAGTAAAGTTGTCTGCATGCAAATTCTTCACTTAAGAATATTTTTTCTTTTTTTTCTTTTACTTTGATGGTTTGGTTCCTGGGGAAATGGGAAATTGCAGTTTGAGCTCATGCTTGGTATATTTGTTTATGCAAAATACAATCCGACAAACATTAAAAAAAACTCACAAAAACAGGATTAAAAACCTGGTTTTATCCTTTTGGTTCAAAAATATAGTAACCTCAGCAAAAGGTCACATTGAGGGTAGGTTACTTATTACTTATGGTTATTTAATGCACATGGTAAACATGCTGTGAAGCGTGCATGTTGTGTAACACAGAAGACTTGAAATAGCCACATGCTGCATTTATTTAACAGAGTCCATAATCAATGTAGTATTCAAACAAGGAATTTTTCAATTTTCATTTAGTCATATTTACCCAAAAGAAACATTTATTAAAATTCCACTTTCAGGTCAGACTTTAAATCCATAATTCACAAATGTGCTGAAAGCCTTGCAGTAAGCTAAATGTTTTCAATGATTGAAGCTGCTAACAGACCTCTGATCCATCCTATCAAGCTGTTAGAGTCATAATTTCCAGAAGATAAAAGTGCAAGACATGATCGTCTGATAAGTGATCACTGATACAACAGAGGATCATTTTTGGAGGAAGATTGTTAACACAAACGCCGCCATTCTCCTTTGTGCTGCTGTGTTCTTACACGGATACTTTGGTTAGACAAATGGAGAATCAATTATTTCTGGATAACTTAATTTATGAATAAGTCACAAGGTGGAACATGTACATGACTGATGGCCAAAATGGCAGTAGATGCTATTCTTTAAACTTACAACTAAAGGCATCTTCATAACAGGGTGCTCAGTATTTCTTTTTAAGAAATATGATTACATATTTGGTTCTTCATACCAAGAAGGACAAAGAAGAAAAGAAACAAAATAAAAACAAGCTAAATAAAGTGTTTCGTAAAAGCTTGTATCCAGGAATAAATCAGTACCATAAGGTTTAATGTAAAACCAAATTAACTTGTCAAAACGATGCATGAATCCTCTGACATTATATGTGCGTAGAAGGTTCTAAGAGAAATGGAAAATTTCCTCTTTGACTCTTTTGTTGATGTCTTTTTAAAAGGAAAGTAGCACTGCAGAGTAAAACGTCTCACAAATGTAACTCTAAATTGGCTCTTTTTTTATTGCAATTTAAAGAAAACAAATTGATTTATTTTTTCAACTGAAGGTACAATATCATTTTGATAATTTCACATGTTAGCGTAATTATGTTGAGCTGCACTGATTAACTTGGCTTATCAGCAACTTAAATGGTTATAAATTTACTGCAAATCTATTGATGATGTGCCTCTTTCTTCTTTATCAGTGATTTCTCAGTGATGTGTTCAAAGGCCAGGAATACAATTGCTTCTTATATTTGCATTTTAATGCACATGTTTGGTGTGTTGTTTTTTTTTGTTTGTTTTTTTGGGGGGAAGGAAAGAAGGGGGACTAAGTTTCATTTGACTGTTCTCCATGTTGGTGTTTATTAATTTGTAAATAAAATGTCAAATAAACATGTTTTTCTGCATTGTATATTTGGGATTTCTGGTTGATAGTAATCACGTTAAAGCAAAGCTATGTGTTAATTTAAAAAAAATGATGAAAGCTGAAAAGGCATTTTTGGAGTGGCCTAATCAAACTCCAAGCTTATAACCCACTGGAATACATTAGCGTAGTAAAGACTGCCACTGCCACCAAGAGAAACACAAAATCCCTCCACAGCAGTGCAAAATACCCACTGACCAATATCATTTTACTAGTTATGATGCACAAAGCGTTTCTTTTTTATTCTCATAGCATTAGGAATTATGATAGTATATTTGCCTAACATACCTGTAATAATTTTATATATAATCTGGTACATTTTTAACTTTGATACTTTTTTTGAGATGAAACTAGGAAAACATGGAGTGGAGGTGCTGACCATGTACTGGAGCCTGAGTAGAAATTTGCAAAACAGAAAGGATTATTTTTTTGTATTTCTCTTTATTCTTCAAAGATATTGCTCAAGTCTATAATCTATGATCTTCTACAAGATTATGTTTAACCAAGGTATTCATACTTTGCAAACCAATGGATTTCATCTTGAGCTTGACCACCAGATGTCACTAGTTGACACTTTATGGCATCCTTTCAAAAGCTGTTTTTTTTAGTTAAAGTCCTCCAAATATAGACCACCAAATATCCACTAATTTGTCTAAAAATACCTCAGAGTACTTTGAATAAAAAATTCATTTCTGCACGTAAATATTGGCCTTTTATTATATAAAAAGACATTATTTTAGGTCTAATATCACAAACAAGACACTGACTACAATAGAATAATGTTTATAGCAATATTGAACTTAATTTCATGACAAATTTCTACATATTTGTTTAGAAATTAGCTTTTTTTTCGCTTTCATGGTGAACGGCTGTGCATTACTGGCATATTTTACTCATACATTTGTATAATCTGAGTTCTGCACACAAGTATAAGATAATCAAGACAGTAAAGAAGAGACGGGGGTTAAAAGTAAGCCTTACTTCCTGGATAACATCCTCTGAGTAACAGTAAATTTAGTATTTCTCTCCTAAATTATAGGAGAGAAATCTTATAATATAACCAGACAACCTTTAATCTTTATGTATATTTAGCAAATTTTATCTCCAGCTTGATTCCTGTTGACCTACTAAGACAATTTTAAAGTTAAAGAAAATATCCATTCATAGCCTATAACTATTTGGGCAAGATGCGAGCTAAATCAACGCAGTCACACATTCATTTATAAGGGAAATAAGATTAACGTGTGTATTTTTGGACAGTGGAAGGAAGCCGGAGCGAACACGGACATGCACAGGGAGAATATGGAAGCTCAATTCAAAAACAACCTAGTCAGGATTCAAAGCCAGGACCTTCTTGCTTCAATGCACAGCAAAAGGTGCATCACCGAATTATGTTTCACACTTGTCTTGTTTTGTAGATGAGATAGCCTGTAGCTAATATTTATGTGGCGTTCCACATTCCAGAGTTTGTATAAATAACTTAATCACAATGACAAGTTGAGTTAGGCCTTTAAGGGAATACAAAGGGAAACACAAAACATGCTACATTTTTTGTTTGTTTAAAAAGCAAATTATTTTCTTGGCTGAGAAAAAGATGAGAGACAAAAACTTTGGCTCATTCCTTTATTTCTTCAGGGAACTCTGACCATCCCTACACCTGAAACATGTTACACTAAATTATTTACTGCATGCAGTCCCTCTAAGTCTGAGGCCACAATCACTAAAACCTCTCATAAGAGCTAATCTGAGCAAAGCACCTAGAATTTGAACCATGACTTGGACCAATTTGTAATTTTGAAATATAAACAAAAACATGTATATCATTCTGACAAGAGTTCTGAAATGATCCCAGAACTTTAAGATAGTACTTTGCTGGTAGAAATGGTGCTTTATTGTATTACAACAAATATTCTGGTATTTTATTGAGATTTTATGTGATGGACCAACACAAAGTTATGCATAACTCTAAAAGAGGAAGGAAAAACATACATGGATCAGAAAAATTTGAGAAATGTGGCATGCATATTTATTTAGTTCTTCTAGCAAAATTAAAATCCAGCTCAATCTTAAAAAAGTCAACAGTGACGTATTTGAGTCGGTAAATAAATCTGGAGTAATTATTTACTGTTATTAGAAAATAGTGCTAAAAAATTAGACGAGAACCTGAAAAGTAGTTTGAAATGCACTTTAGTTGATTAAATACATTTAGAATAAAAGAAAGAAGTTGATAAGATTATTCTGATATAATCTTTGAATTTTTTTTATAGTTCAGATCATAACAATTATTTTTATGAAACAATAAAACAGCTTTAGAGAAAGAGGGAGCAAAACAAGTTTTATAAGAGAGGACGCCTACAAGAAGCAAGGGATTTAAAACCTTTAGTCATGAGTTGTCTAAACACTTCACTTTATATGTCCAGGCTTTAGAGACAGTCCCACAGAATTGGTTTACGTGTCTTATTATTTTTAGCATTGTCCATTTAATGACCATAATGTCTGTTTATGAGAACCCACTTTTTTAAGCTGGAAATGTTCAAATTGTAATTATTTACAGATTGAACAAATAAAAGGGTGATACTCAATTTATTCTCATTATACAAAACCAGACAAATATTTGAATTGCTGTTTTACTTTAATTAAAAGTATTAAAAGTCTCAATACTTTTAATTAAAATAAAACAGCAATGTAAATGTAATATTTAGAATCTCGTTATGCTTATTGGCTAGAAAGGTTTTTCTCTTTCTTTATCTTTTTGGATCTTAGCTATCTCTTATTTTCCACGAGCTAATTATTAACACACAGATAAAAATAAATGATTATCAAGAACATTTAATGTTCATACTATGGGTTGAAGGTGAGACTAGGCGCTATTTGTTTGTTATATACTTCCACAATGAAATCCACAATCTTATTTGGCAGAACCCAGTGGTGTCAGGGAGTAATAAATATTTAACTAAGAATTTTTTAATCATGGACAAAATCTCTCTTTGAACCATAAATAAGAGTTTTTATTTCAACATATTAGTTAGTCTTTGGCACCTTTCTTCATTCACTTTTGTATGCAGATGCAAAATTGTTACAGTGTGTCAGTGAATTATGTCAATAGCGATAATGTACAACATTATGCATTGAGTTAGATCATCAGTAGATTCCTTCCACAATCAGCTGAAAATCACAAAAAGACTGTCTCCACACTCAGCACTGTAAGAAATCATGTAATCATAAAGAAACATCTTATTAAAGTGAAAAATTATATATCTGCATCTACCTGAGTAGAAAGTTACAAGATTTGTGGAGTAAATGCCTATAAATCACTACTTCCTGCTCCTTTTTGATTGTTTTACTCAGAAAAGTTAAAGTTAACATTTGCTGTACATTCATATACTATATAACTAAATATTAATTAAACTGTTAAAGAAGAACAACAGTGATTTAATAGCCAGACTTCTGCAAGAATGAGTAACAAAATGAGGAAAAATAAATAAACATGAGATTGTTACAGGAACAACAGTGGCTTTTCCTTTCTTGAAGATTGATGATCAACCTTATCATTTCCAAAAGGTTTACACATTTTGCTTCATTAATGTTTATATGTTTATAACATTAATGCAGCAAAATGTACTAATGTTACATTAATACATTTACGTTTGAAAGTAAACGACTTTCAGGTCATTTACTTTCAAAAAAAGCTCATTTTTCACATACATCCCCTTTCCTTCCACCTTTCTCTCTTTCTTCACGTACTCTATTAACCAGCCCTCTCTCCTCCCTCTTTCTATGCCACACACAAACAGAAGATATAAAGGTAAGTGTTGAGAGTGTGCGTCAGTCACTGTGGACTCATTGCTGCAGCCTTCCTATCCTGCGCTTAGGCTCTCAGCAAAATGGCCTGGGAATATTTTGGATTCTCCCGCACCTTGGAAAACCAAAAGAGTCAATCTTCCACCACCCGCATCAGCAATGCAGCTGACATCTCTGTTATTGTCATCTACTTTCTGGTTGTCTTGGCTGTGGGAGTTATTGTAAGTGTTGCAAACTGTCACCTTGTTGAAAGCCTGTTTGCATGATTTATTTACAATTGTGTAGCTATGAACTGTAAATTATTTAAGCAATTGCTACAAAAATGTAATGCTTTTTTGTTGTTGCTGCTTTAGGCAAAACAAACTGATTAACCACTTATTTTTTTTGCACAATAATGAATCATAAAGGAGTGTCATGGCTAAACTGTATACTATTTTTGCTTTATATGTTTCTGCTCAGTGTATAGGACACTAACTTAGAGCTAAAATATATAATAAGCTTGTTTTGCTAAAGTTTATGTATTTCCTTGTCCTGTTGCAGGCTATGGTGCGCACCAATCGATCCACTGTGGGTGGCTTTTTCCTTGCAGGGAGGAGTATGGTGTGGTGGCCAGTGGGTATCTGACAACAAATGAGAAACATTTTTTGTTCTTTTGCTATTTTTTGTAACAGCCTTGAGAACTATTACAGTTGTGATGGAAAAGTTCACTGTCCTTAACAGGGATGACATGTTGATCACATACAAGTTAGATTGGATTGAATGGGTAAGAAGCAGCAAAAATCATTTTTTTTGTTTTTGTTCAAAATAGGCTAGAAACTGTTGAAATAAAGCTGAATCTGTGACTTCACAGGCCCCAACATGGTAAATATGAATTGAGGCCTTTAATAGAAGAATTTGTCAGAAGAAATAATAAAAAAGGAATAATATAAAAAACAAAAAGCAACTACAGAAGCTTGGCTTGTTAGGACGGGTTTTCAGGAGAATGCTGAACACTAAAAAACCAGGTTTGCAAAGTGGTAACAGGAGTGGAACCATGAGACTTTTGTAAAAATGGACAGATGAGGCCAAAATCTTTCATCACTGTAATGTTTGGCAAAGACATTAGAAAAAAGAATACATTCCTGCAAACATGACCAAATTAAACAATGCTGTAAATGAGGCGGTTCTGTTGATCTTATCTACTCCCGAGTTATCTTTTAGCGTCATAATGATCTCCTATCTATGAGACATAATGAGGTGAAGTTTTTTATTGTCACAGTTTAGAGGAGTTGAATGTCTTACAATATAAGCAAAAAGTTAATTGTATTCAGTAATCAAATTAAAAACCTTATTGCATACTGTATATATTTGTTAGAGCATAGGGTTCATTATGATGATTTTAACAAAGATAAATGAATTACACAGGCCCCTCACAAAATAAGAAGGAAAAAGCACCAATAAGAAATGGTGTGGCCAAGTTAAGGCCTGCACAATCTTATGGAGGATTGTTGATTTGACAGTTTTCTAGCACAATATCAGTGAGGAAAGTCACAAAATGTCAATGCTACAGAAGCTGAGTATTCACAAAGGGCTGCATCCAAACAGGTTAATAGAAAATTGACTGGAAGGAAAAAGTGAGCTAGAAAAAGGTTTTCCTGCAACTGTAAAATCCACAACAATAGGACTGACAAGCAGAGCGCTTTCCATCATTTTTTTTTTCAGAAATTCATAAGACGTGGGCTGTGGTCAGAGTTAGAGTCTCAAGAGCCTCCACACACAGTCTCATCCAGTGCATGAGCTACAACTTTTGCATTCCTTGCATTAAGCCTGTCCTGAATGAGATGTCACATCTTGTGTGGGCCTTAAAGACAAAAAAAATTTTCAAAATGTGTTTATCAGCAGAGCAAATCACCTGGTATTTATTAATTTTTTTGGAACCCCTTTGTAAATTAAACAAACATTTTTATTTTTATTTTTTTACAGATCGGAGCATCGCTCTTTGCCAGCAACATTGGCAGCGGCCACTTTGTAGGGATCGCTGGTACTGCTGCGGCTTCTGGAATTGCCATTGGTGGATTTGAGTGGAACGTGAGTATTTGTGGTCTGTTTTCCAAATAAGAAATTCAAGATCTCATGATGCAAAAAAATTGAAAAGTAAAAATGTTTTGCCGTGTTTGTTTGTTCCAGGCTCTTGTTGTTGTCATCATTCTGGGATGGGTCTTTGTACCGATCTACATCAAAGCTGGGGTAAACAGCATGTGCATTTTCTGTTGAAAAGTTCATCCATTATAGTCATTGTGCCTTGATAAAGCAAAATATCATCAAATTTGTCTAGGTGGTCACCATGCCTGAGTACCTGAAGAAGAGGTTTGGAGGACAGCGCATTCGTATTTATCTCTCTGTGCTCTCCCTCTTCCTCTACGTCTTCACAAAGATCTCTGTATGGTTTTTTTCTTTCTAACCTCTGAAACTTTCAACAATGCACTTAACAAATTAAAGCAAAAGATCCTTTCTGTCTCCTCCCAGGCCGACATGTTCTCTGGTGCCATTTTCATCCAGCAGGCTCTTGGACTGAACATCTACGTTGCTGTTATTGCTCTACTGGCAATTACTGCGCTGTACACCGTCACAGGTGCATCCTCAGGAAGAAATTCACTTCCTTTTTGGAGATCAACATTTTCCTCATAAACCTAGCCTACAAAAACTCTTATCTATGTCAATGACAACCTGAGTGAGGGTAAAGTCTTCTCAAGATCAAAAAACACATGTAAAAAGAAAACTCCTCCTTTCCTGGCTTGTATATCTGTGGTGTGTTTGTGGTTAATTGCCCATGGACTACGATAAGCCTCACATAGCCCTCTAATAGTTGCTGCTCTGCAATAATCCACACACACCTTCACATAACTTTTACAAGACAAACGGGAAAAGAACACTTACATGAAAACAAGATAATCCTATTCTTTCTAGTGCACATATTACTGTCTACGCTTCTGAATAAAAACTGTTACAGATTGCTAACGCCATGTTTTATCTCAGGTGGACTGGCTGCGGTGATATATACAGATACCTTACAGACCATCATCATGGTTATTGGATCCTTCATTCTCATGGGTTTTGGTAATAAGCAATAATCCTTATTTATCATTTTATCTTGCACTATTGATTTGTTTTATTGTAACATCATTAAGAAATGGAAGAGTTAGCCTTATTCTAACCATCCTCCCCTGTCTACCCTCAGCTTTCAATAAAGTAGGGGGCTATGACAATTTCGAGACACTCTACATGACTGCAGTTCCCACAAACACCACTAACATCAGTGCAGAGTGCTACGAGCCTCGGAAAGACGCCTTCCATCTTTTCAGAGATCCAATAACAGGAGACCTGCCCTGGCCTGGCCTGGTGTTTGGACTCACCATCCAGGCCACCTGGTACTGGTGCACTGATCAGGTCAGTGAAAATGCAATCAGTACCTTTGACTGTGTGGATGCTTTACTTTCACTGACTCAGTAACAGGTTTTACTGCATACCAGAAACAATCTAAGGCCATAAACTCATCCAGTTGATTTTTACATAACCGTATACGCATTCACGCTCTTTTATCTCACCTGTTTTGGACAGAATCACTGAGGCAGTCTAAGGTTGCCAGCTGATAGTGAAGAGCCATGTCATATAACAGCCCTTTGGAGTAAAAGGGTGATCTATGAGCTGAATTGCAATTACTTTACAAATATTTTGCTGACCTCCTGAGATTTCTTGAACCTATGGTTGCCTAGACACAAATTCTTCAGGCCAGAAATAAATACTGGCATCCTTTTCTTTTTTTTTTTTTTACTTTAACACCAACAGTAAATGTAAAACGGACCAAATTTGACCCATTTCCAAATGAGAGAAAGTACTTGTGCGTGTCTCTGTTGGTTAGCTTTTATTGAAGTAATGCTAGTCATTGTGAATGATGTTTATGTTCTATTGCTATGTAATGTGCACGACAAGCTATGCTAAATGAGTCTAATGTGTAGGTAAATGGACATACTGTATGATCTAAAGACTGTCAATAGTCACACCTGCCATGTTGTTTTTTTTTAACAAAAGATAAGAAATGTCCAGTCGTTACCCTAATATTACAATGAGTCATACTTCTACTTAGCTTTTGTTTTCCAACATTTCCATTTATTAATTTATGGCTCAGTTCAAATGATTCATCTCAAAAGTTCAATTTGCCTTGAATTGAAATCATCAATATGTTTGTGCTTTATCTGCTCACTTAAAGTTGCATGCATAGAAACAGTTATTCATTTACAGGCACATTCACCACAACCAATTTCAATTTATTGAAATTACTTTAGAGTTTTTCATGAGCGAGGAAATTTAAATGACATAAAGCAGCAACAGCTCTGCTGAAAACATCCTAACATTTTTCTTGATACAGTAGAAATATTAAGTATTTAACATCTATATCTGCCTTCAAATGCTCCATTTTTTTGTGCAGGTGATTGTCCAGCGTTGTCTCTCAGCCAAGAATCTCTCTCATGTGAAAGCAGGTTGCATTTTGTGTGGTTACCTGAAGCTGCTGCCCATGTTTCTCATGGTTTTTCCTGGGATGATAAGCAGGGTCTTGTATCCTGGTGAGTGTTTTGATGTTTCCAAGTTCTGTTTCTTGAGGGAAAAATCTGGTGTAAAACAACAATAAAGTGTAAACAATTTCTTAAAACATTCAGATGTGGTGGCATGTGTGGTCCCGGAAGAATGTAAAGCATACTGTGGAGCTAGCGTTGGATGCACCAACATTGCCTATCCCAAACTGGTTGTGGATCTTATGCCAAATGGTGAGTGGATCAACAACATTGTCTTAAAATTCGAATCAACACTTTTGTTTCTTTGTTTTCCTTCACCTTTGTCTATCTCTTTTCAGGTCTGAGGGGTTTGATGCTGTCAGTAATGTTGGCCTCTTTGATGAGCTCCCTCACTTCAATATTTAACAGTGCTAGCACTCTCTTCACCATGGACATTTATACTAAGGTCCGTC
>CAEFZX010001141.1:0-17900 GCA_903066825.1 Alfaro cultratus | reverse complement strand
GGAAGGAAGGAAGGAAGGAAGGAAGGAAGGAAGGAAGGAAGGAAGGAAGGAAGGAAGGAAGGAAGGAAGGAAGGAAGTATTTTTATTATGTACATATATGCAAATTGTGAAAATGAGAAGATGGATGAACTTCCTTGCTATCATTAACTACAAACTGCAAACCAAACTCCTTGTGTCCAGCTTCGCCAGGAAGAACAATCTCTGTTATAACAACAGGAATGTTCTGTTCACCTGCTGGTTCTGATTCTCGCTGCGCTCTCAATGGGTTTATTTCTAAACCAGAAACTTCTTTAAAATCATCAGCGTGACATCCAAGGACCTCAAGGACCCTTCAGACTCTAGGCGTTTCGTAACGTCTACCTGGATGTAGAACGGTATTCCCGCGCTTCGCCGGGTGGCGCACAGCTTCGACGTCGGGTCGCTGGATTTGACCTCTTCCAGAACCTCGGAAAGCCAGCGGGCCGGAAGCTGCTGCAGGTTCCGACTGCCGCTCCTTAAAACACAAAAACATTAGGAAAATTATCCAGAATTCATTCATTTACTGCTAGAAAATAAACGACATGTCGTGAAAACTGAGGATAAAATAGGAAAGGTCACAACAGCAGTTTGGCAGCATTTCAGAAAGTTTTTATTTTTTCTTATCTTAACTATTTATTATCAATTAATTGTATATCTGTATATTATCTTCCCCCATACATGTAATTGTTTTATTTTTAGTATTTTTGTTCACCAATTTTTATATATAAAACAAACATTATAGACTAACAAAAAGAAGCTGCTGGACTGATGTTAACCAACAACTTGATTTCCTCTTTTCTTAGAATAAATGCAATAAACCTGAATGTCGACCTACTGGACCCGAGACGAACACAGAAGGGTTACAAAAGCAAAGTACAGTAAGTTTTACTCCACAACGCTCATGGCTACGGTGGCCGTAATGTAAATATTTTGACAAAATCGCTTTGAGGTCAGTAAGCACAACCAGAATTAGTCCATATTAATTCACTAAAGGGGCAGTTTTACTGTCGTTTTCTGATAAAAATTAAAGTGTGCCTTATAGTCCAGAAAATACGGTATATTCTTCAGCCATATTGTCCAAATCAACACGAGGAACAAAAGTGGCATCTCTGTAAAAAGTTTTATTTGGAGGCGTTTCGAGAGCAACAATTTGGGAATCTGCTGCAGCTAAAAGTGCAAAAAAAGGAAAAAGGAGAAAGTGAAAAAGGACAGAAGAAGAGGGCAGGACAGAGAGGGAGTGAAAACACAGAGGAACGCAGCAAAGGCAGAGCATCAAAGGCCTGCGGTCAGGCACCCCGCAATCAACACCCTGTAACGCAGCACACGGTATGCATACCATCCACATAGAGCAGAGCGAACGCACACTCCCAGCATCCTTCACAACCACCAGAATGTCGCCCTCGTTATAAAACAGAGAGAGAAGGAGGGAGGGTTTCCGCAGAACAACAAAACAGGAGGACGCTTTGCTGAGCACTGGGCGTCACCTGCCGCAGCGCCGGCTTGGAGAGCTGACCATCATTCATGCTAATACAGGAATTACTCCTGCAGCGTCCGCCATGCTTGTTGGTGCACCGCCTCGTAATAAACCCGGGTTTTATTGCAGCAGCGTAATCTCACACTGAGACATTTCAGACAAACCCAACCTTTAATTTCAGTCCTTTTATTTAGTCGGGGAAAAACCCGACATTAAGGGGAAAAAAGGATCGGTTTTATAAAATCCGAATGAGACAGGGTTAAGTTAATCAGAGTACAACATAGAATAGAATATACTTGATTCCTCCTGACAAGCTACTCCATCCAAAGTGTTAAATATTCATAAATACACTGCAAAAACACAAAATCTTATCAATTATTTTTAGCCTAGTTTATAGTGAAAATGTCTCATTTGAAATAAGACAAAACTAACTTGTCAGTAACTTTTTAGCAATAAACAGGAGCTTGTTTTAAGTAAATAATTCCTTAATATTGATGATTATTTCACTTTTAAAAAATGACATTTTTCCCTTGTTGTAAATTAAATATTCTGCCATTGTAACTAGTTGATTATTCTGGTCAAAACATCATCTGGAAAAGTATAAAGTGTGTGAATATTTACACATAATCAGGATGTAGGCATTAGGGGTAAAAGGAAAAGTCTTAGCAAGTCTCCGTAGCAACCATTAGACAGCATCAGCAGGCTTGTGAATGAATGTGAAACCACCAGAAATGTGGCGTTTTTGTTAGACTTATGCATATATATTTACAGACATAGATAAATGAGTTGAGTCTGAGTTTTAACATCAGGAAAAGAAAAGTAGGATTTAAGTGGTGCAAACACTTCTGAACTCATCCACTCGCTAATTACTGCCCACAGCTGCTCAGCAGTGTTACCTTTCAGCCTCTGTCGGCCTGAGTATAAACACACACACACACACACACCTGCAGAGCATGTCGGTGAGCCGTACGAAGCCCACGTACGCCAGTTCAAAGGCGCCTCGATGGCGCGACTGCAGGAGCTGCTGGCGGAAGTACAAACCGACTCCTTCCACCTGGAGGAGAGAGAACCGGGATGAGAGGAGCAGCAGCTGCTGGTGTCATGGTTTCACAGTTTCCTGTTGGCAAATCAATCAATCAATCAATCAATCAATCAATCAATCAATCAATCAATCAATCAATCACAAGGTAAAGTAAAACAAACTATCATTTCCATTTCCCTGATTTTTTCTCCGTTTCTACCAAAGAGAAAAAAGTTCACCGTTCTACTGGATGATTGAATTATTAGGGTTTTTTCTTATTTTTATGAAATTTTTTTTAAAAATCATTTACATTTTTATCTGATTAATCGTCAGAATAATCTAAAGGATAATTAATTACTTCTCATCTGGATATAAATTCAGATTAAATAACACCCAGGTGAACTGGGTTCATTAATTAGGTGACAAGTAACTTTATTTACCAGAATGAGAGTTAAATATGTTGCAATAAATAATAAAACAATTAATTATATGGGTTAAAATGAAAACAAGCTCAATTTCCATTTGCATGATTTATTGTTTTTCTCTTTCCACCAAAAACTGGATGACAAAAGTCTTCAGTCTGGTGCTTTAGTCTCAACTAGACCCTTTTTTGAAGGATAATTCTGTTTCTGTTTTTTGTTTATTTATTTTGGATATTTAAAATGTATCAAATGTTCATCAGAATTTAAAGTTTATTGACTCAAAACAATATTATTGTTTATCGCAATAACTTCTGCAACAATTTATCGTCTGGGACAATTTGCTATCACTTCGTTTTTTAAAGAAATAGAAATAAATGCTCTCTTTCCTTCATGGTCTGAATGTTTTAAATGATTTAATTGCTTCATATTCATATCAGCAAGTTCTGCAGGTCGATAAATGAGCCGTTCATGAATCAGAGCGCACTGGTCTTAAAGGTGCAGTACGCAGCTTTAATAAAAATGTTTGTCTTATTTTATTTGATAAAATTCTCAATATTTTCTGACAGATAATCAGTGAAAAAAATCAAGTTCTTCTGCCTCTTCTCTGTCGTTCTACTGCCATCTGCAGAAATACACAGTTACCAGTCAAAAACAACCAATCAGAGCCAGGAGGAGGACCCTAGCGCTGTCAATCATGCACATGTACGCGCCACTTACCCGCTACCATGCACAGCACATACAACCTCAAAATTGTGGAATTTCTGCGGCTGTTTCAGTGGTGGAAAAACAGCTTATCATAACAGAAAAACAAATCAAAATTTGTTTTATGGGATCGATCCACATTATGTAGCCACAAAGCAAATAAAAGTTTATTCTCTGAGTTTCTATTTTCTTTTATCAATATAGAAATTTATTCTACACCTGAGAACAAAATATATGGAGCAGCACATTTTATTAGTAAAAAACAAATTATAATTTGTATTAATGAATGAATATTAACTATGTAAAACATTATGGTGATCTGATTGACATCAGATTGTGGAGCAATTAAAAAACAATCAGGTAATAATAATGACAATGATGATAATAACAATTCAATAAACTATTGTTGAGAAGAAGAGGAACAAAGACATAATTAAATATTAGTTTATAAATTATTTCTACCAAGTGGAGTTTGTTGTGTTGCATACAGGAACTAAATGGGATGAGAAGACTAATGCAGAAAAAAGGAAATAGAAGAAAAAAAGAATTGATTAACTGATTTATTGTTATATACTGCAGCTTTCTTCACACTGACCTCTGAGTCAGGGTTTCTCTGCTCAGCCCGGCCGAAGCGCTGCGGTGGAAACGCTCCTGGAAGAGCAGCGGTCCAAAGTTCCTCCGCAGCGACCAGAGAGCGACCGCCACGCTGAGGCACACAGCGACTGATGAAAGTCCTGATAAGTGTTTTCTGTTTACCCTGACTGTACTTTAGAGGTGTCTAACCAGAACTAAAAGGGTAATTACATGTGTGTAACCCAGAGACCAGAATAAAACCTCATAAAACAGAGCAGACGCTCTTGATGTGGATGTGGGTCAGCTTATGACGAACAGGTGCTCCGAGACTGAAATGTCCAACCATCGGTCACAAATTCAACGTTTTGCAACAAATATGTGATGTTAACAATGAAAAAATCTGTTTTATAACTCCTTTGTGGCATTAGCACATCGAGCTGTGAGAGTGGCATCTCAGTAGCGTGACAAGTGTGCTGAAATAAGGACGCTGAGACATCCGCATAATGGCCACTGTCAGTAAAACCATCCAGTTAGTAATAGTGTTACCGACGGCGTTCTAACTATACACACGAAGAGACGCGCCGGGCCGTTTCTGTGGCAGTGTAAACTGTTGAGAGCGCTGCAGGTGAGGCGGCAGGGCGAGGCGGACGCAGCGCTCCGGCTCCCTGTCATTAGGGCTGTGGTATCACCACCACCGGAGCAGCAGCCAGGCCCCGGCTTAGTCAGGGGTGGCACGGAGGGCACGGGGAGGGGTGGCACAGTCCGGAGGCACAAACAGAGCCTGATACGGACTGCAGGGTTCTGTTCCCACAGTAAAACTACAGCATTTTCAGGTTTTCTGACCTTTCAAGAATCACACTTTGAGACTAAAACAATAAAAATGAACTATTCCTGCAGGGATGAGATAACCTGAACGTTTTACGGTTTGAAACAAAACACTAATTTAACAAAAACTTTATAAAATATAAACCAATCTTTATTTCAGTAAGTTATTGAGCCTTTAGGAATAACAAACGACGCCACTAGGGACAAGGGTGATAGAAAATGAATGGATGGAAATATGATTTACATTAAAACAATGCAAACAAATCATGTTAAAGGTGACCTTCCTTAAATCTAAGATTTATACAAAACATGTTCATTACATTTTTTGCACATACTCATTCTTAGATAGTGAGATCTTAGTCTGGTCAGTTCTGCTCATCAGCTGTTAAATCCAAATGATCAGCTGCTGATCGCACCCCCCAACTCAACGTTTACACTCAGACATGAAACGGATGCGCAATTATACAACAGTACATCTTTGAAAAGCAGAAGTGGAGCCTCCTGCACAAGCAACAAGAATGAAGCAAGTGGTTTCTGGATGGCAAGTCAACCACAAAACACTTGTCTTTTCCAGCAGCCATTGTACAGCGCATACAGCGGTAAAACCAGGCGACCCAAGAGAGAGCGCTAGCAACTAGTGCGGGTTGCTAGGTAACGGGCGGAACTCTGCTGGGGTTGCTAGGTAACTGACCATGTCTACTGATTTGTGACGCAACATTAAGAATGTTTTTGAAACGGCTCATTTTCCAGACACAGAAAAAACTTTAACTTATTGCCCAAAAACAGTTGGGTGGATTTTTGGATGACTTTCCTGCTCAAATTAAATGCTTAATCACAATAAACAAAAAGATGTCTAAAAAGTTTTCTCGCTACCTTTTCTGGCATTTAGCAAATATAAATAATTTTGGTAATTCTTATTAACCTAAAATAAGAAAAATTTTATCTGATTTAACTTCAGATGGTGAGAAAAAAAAAATCACGCCTCTATCTTTTTATTAGGTGTAAGAAAATAGTTAGTTTCAACTGTAAATAATGAATTTTTTCCAAAATTTTAACTTTTAATCAAACATTAGACTGCACTTTATTACTAAACTTTGCTGTTTGAATGTCAAGCACTTTCCAGACCTCGAAAACACCTAACTGAAAGGATTTCAAGCAAGTTTTACTCGTAAAACATCTGAAGATGAAGCAACAGCTGAAACCGAGAATCCTCAGGAGGAAAAAACAGGTAGGGCTTAGACAGCCTTAGTCCGATCTTTAATCTGCCTTACGACGGGTCAGTCAACCCGACTGACCCTCAACTGGACAGAGCGGACCGCAGCAGAACCAAGCCCCAATGACTTATCACAACGGGCTCCAGGACAGGACTGACCTCACCGGGGGTAAAAATGGCAGCGACAGTCACCGTTAGATGGCTGGCGGCCGTCGGAGCCCAGACCGCTGCGGTGCCGAGCTGGACCGAGCCTATTTAAAGCCTTCCCCCTCCGAAGGTTCCCGTCTGTGTAACCGTTAAAAAGGGCCGTGCAAGCTTCCTGTGCAGGGCGTGGGGGGCAGGAGGGAGGGAACAGAGAGGGCTTTATTTAGACATCAACTTCCTGTTTGCAAATGTTTCCCAGAAAAAATATCCATGTGGAGAGAGGGAGAGAGAGAGAGAGAGAGAGAGAGAGAGAGAGAGAGAGATGCTTCCCTGAGTCTAATTACATGTACGGCTCGGATCGCTGGCAAAAACCTAAATAGCAAACTTCCTCTATTACAAAAACGTCTGAAGATTCTGCTACAGAAGAAACGGTTCTGGTCCGAATACGGTCCAATAATTAAAACCAGCTTAAAGCAGCTATAACTAAAATCATTCAATTTTAGATTAGAACAAATATCCCAACTAAACTTATTTTGTATTTTCAGTAATATATGTACTTTTTTAGCCTCTGAAAACTGAATATAAGCAATTTTTAACAAAAGTTTTAACATGTACCGTAATTTCCAGACTATAAGCTGTGGCTTTTGTCACACGCTTTCAACCCTGCGGCTTATACAACGATGTGGCTTATTTATGCATTTTTTTCTAACGGCCGCCAGGGGGCGCTCAAGCAGAAAAGGTAAGAGTGAAACAGGGGGAATATATGTGTCGAGGAAGACGCAAGTTTAATGTAACTTAACACGTCTCAGTGCACAGGAGGAAGATGAAGAGGCTCTCAGTGACTTTTACTGGTATGTTTTTTTAACCAGCCCTGTTAGTGCTGTGTTACTGTTGTATTGCTGCTGTGTTACTGCCGCGTCACAGGCACTGTTTGGAAAAAAAAGCTAAGGTATATTATTAAAACTTTGAAAACTTTCTGTGTACCATCTGTATGTAGGCACATGCGGCTTATAGACAGGTGCGGCTTATGTATGTACAAAATGGTTTTTCCTTTAAAAAATTTACTGGGCGCGGCTTATAATCAGGTGCGCTCTATAGTCTGGAAATTACAATTTTTATAAAATATTAAATTTTTTAATATAACATAATTCAATATTTTTCAATTTAAAGAAAATATTTTTAAATATATTTTCTTTTTTTTAATACACTACATAAAATATTTTTCATTTAGCAAAAATATTCAGTTTATTTTTTTAACATAACTTAATTTTTTTTTTTATGTATAAAAATATTTCCTTCTTTTTAGAGAGCATATAAAAAATTTTAATTGCTACAATATTAATGGGACAAATCAACCATCCAATCTCACCAAATCTACAGTGACGAGAAGAGATTGCTGCAAAGTTAATGACTCGGATCAACCAACCGCCTACATGTATGCTAGGAAGGAGAGATTGCTGCAAAGGCAACGACTTTGGTTTAGAAGAGACGATCACAAAGCAGCAACAGGGGGGAAAGGGAAACTATGAGAAGTTGATTTACTGGAGGTGGATGAAAATAACAGCAAGAGTGAAAAGAAAAATATTTTAACCAAACTAAAAGTATTCCTCTCCATCAGAACCCGATGAATCAGTGTTGGTGGTCTGCTGCACACAAGGACACATAAATCACAACTAAGCCCAGCGCAGGTCATGAAATGGACCATGCATGGATGAAAAAGGTCAATAAATGGACCACAAACGCTAAACTAAACAACATGTGAATCAGCCTGAAAACCAGCATCTCTTTTCTATTTTAGTTTATGCTGCTGCGGCTTCACTCCGGTCCAGAGGAGACGACTCAACGGACAGGACGTTTTAGAAAACGGAGATATTTTTAACAAAAAGCAAAGTGGCAAAACAGAGCTGGCGCCTCCATAAAACGCTCCGTCGTGTCTTTTGATCGGTTTATTTATAGTTTGATAAATTTAAGTAAATGAGGAGCATCTTTGGAAAACTTAGAGTTGGAACTTTAATGCATGAATTTTGAATAATTAATTAAATAGATTTTAACGCATTAAAATTTGTATCGCAATTAATCACCTATTCACTTTGCATTCACTTGTTTCTGGTACCAACAGAAACAACAAACAATAGACAACAAAGCTGCTTTTCTTGGCTCACTGAGGGTTAATTTTGGGTTTAAAAAATTATCTTACTGGACTTTGGAAAAGTCTATTTTCGTGTTTAAGGAATTAGAGTATTACTGAAGCCTAAAATAGCATCTCAACGTTAAACATGCTGCAGCAGCCAAACATCCCAAAGTTAATGTTAGCATCCACAGTTCACGTTTTTTCAAAGAAGTTACATAAATAACTGATGTCTGTTTTATTTGTTTTACTGTACAGCATTTGGGCAAACAGTGTTGTTTTAAAGTGCTTCATTAATAAAAGTGTATTGTGTTGGAAGATGCACTTTGCACCAATCTGATGACTGAATAACCTAAAAAAACAAATAAAAAAAATAAGCATCTTTGTTGTTGAGATTGTATTGTATTAATTCAATAATTTAGAAGCAAAAAAGGGTTTACGAATAGAAAATGTTGCTTATTTTGCCGATTTATATAGACTGACTAGGTCAAAAGGGTCAAATAGAAACTATTTATAGTAAAACATTACACTTCCTGTTCTCAGTGGGCGTGGCTTAAGTGATGTCATGATTTGACCATTGGGTATTGTAGATGCGGATGAATCACTGAAGGTTTAGTGTCTCAGTGAGTTTTTGTTTGGAAGATTTAGCAGTTTTGTGTTTCATGGTAAGATGTCAAACTTCGAGGCCCTTCAGCATGCACAAAAACTTATCATTTTGATAACTTTTATTCCCCAATGGATAATGAACAAAACAACCAAGTTCTCTAGGTAGAGTTCGATCAAATGTGGAAGCTGTAAGCAGCAAAAGTAGGGTCAAAATTGGAACTTCAGTCCAATATGGCCGACTTCCTGTTTGGTGTAGAAAATTTTCTGTACATCTTCAGGAGTTCTCTAACTGTAACCAATTTCATGCCTCTATGATAAAATAAGGTCAATGTGGAGAGTATTTTTAAAGTCGCCTATTTTGCAGCGACCTTAAAAATACGTAAATTTCCCCCTTTTGTCCGTCAAGTTTGTTGAGTTTTCAGACGGGTTTAGGCCTCCAATAAGCCAATTCACCTGGCAAAAAAATGCTGTGATTACAATTTGCAGTGCTTAGCTGCTTGGGTCTAACAAGATTGAAAACACCGAAACCAATACATCAGTGTCCTTCTAGGAATGCGATATTCCTGTTGCCATGGTTCCAACCCAAAAACAAAAACCGGGCCAATGGCG
Source organism: Alfaro cultratus (assembly GCA_903066825.1). NCBI lineage: Eukaryota > Metazoa > Chordata > Actinopteri > Cyprinodontiformes > Poeciliidae > Alfaro > Alfaro cultratus. Next base: position 8,165 of record CAEFZX010001141.1, on the reverse strand, counting down.
GATCCCAGCTGTGGAGATGCTCAGCTAGCACATATTTTGGAAGACACTCACATTTGGCCAATTATATCCTCTCTGGACTCAGGAAAGAGTCAGGAATCATTCTGACCGTTGATGCTAACGAACTCGAACAGGCAACGGGGGAAAAAGGTTGCAGCAAAGGTGAAGAGTTCAAACGTTCCTGTTGTCGTGTGTTTGTTAAACCAGAGGTCATATAATAAGACCAACTGGCATGGTTACTGGAGACAACATGACATCTGTGATGTCCTCACCCTTTATCTCCTCTGGTTCTACCTCAGGTGTGACCGGGCGAGCCCACCTGTCCAACAACCCGACTGGGTTCACCTGCCGCTGAAACGGTTTCACTGCTGCAACATTATTTATTTACGTATGATCACATAAAGGTGAAAAGAAAGAAAAAGAAATGGCTTATTCTGCTGATTTTTCATTTAATCCTTTATATACGATATTAGATACTCGTTAAAAGAGGAAAATAAATTATTCAATTCCTTTTTTAAATAAGATAAAATGAAAACTTTAGAGCTTAAAATGCAACAACAGCATTTATTTAGTCAACACTTGATAATCTGAAGCAACAGGAGCTGAAAAAAATATTTTTAACATCAAAATGTGAAAGCTCAATCCTTTCTGCTTAACATTTACACAGTGTAGGGTTGATGTGTTTATCTTTTTTAAATTAATAATTGGATAGCAAAAAGTTCTTTATAGGAAATTTGTTTGTTTCTTTTAACAGATTTTGAACCGGGTGAAGCTTGAGGAGTTTTTGGCAGAAAAAAGTTTTTTTTAACCTTAAATATAAAATAAATATATTTTTGTTCAGTTGTCAATTGCTGAGAATGTTGTTTTTTTTAGCAAATTGTCTTTTTTTGGAGTCTGTATACTCCAATTAACGATTATTAAATTAGTTGACAATTATTTTGATAATCAATCAATCACGATTAATTCGATTAATCGTTTCAGTCAAACAGAACGACCTTTAAACGTAGGGCAAAGTTCTGCCAAAAGCCTTAAAAATAAATATATTGTCACAGAGCTAAAAAGATTTGGTGGTGGTTAGAAAGAAAATCTGCAGAATGTGCTAATTTTTTATCCAATTAATCAATTAATCGATTGCAAAATTAATCAAAAGTTGAAGCCCTAAGTCAGAGCCTTACTAAAAACACAGAGAAGCACAAATCAGGCTTTTACTGGATGGTTATCAACTTGAACTCTACCAACCTTTGGCATCGAACCTGGAAATCAGACATTCACTCCATTATTTGATCCCTTTGCTTGTTTTTCCATTTTCTTGTGAGTTAGTAAAAGTTTTTGGGATTTGATTTTGCTAATAATGAACACAAACATTTAAATTCTTCCTGTTTTCTCTTCAGATCCAAGGGAAAACACAAACATGTAGCCTTCACCCCCCACGCAGACAAACACAGGCGATGTCTGGCTCTCATGTTATTATGGACATGCTGAACCGCTCAGACAACTATTCCTGTGTCTGTGTGTGTGTGTGTGTGTGTGTGTCGGTGTGTGTGTGTCGGTGCTTTCCTGCTGGTGTTGGAAGTGATTTGGAAAGAATGCAGTGGAAAAGGGAGGTGCGTCGCGGCCGTTAAACCAGCAGGGTTGCGCCCCAAATGAAAGCGCGCCACTAACGAGAGCGGATGCTAATTGAAGAGCCTCCCAGTGTGGGGTCACAAACGCACAGACACTCGATTTCCAACGCGCTGAGGACGCTGCGGCTCGACAACTGCTCCGCTTTCTACAACGTTTTCAGATTCACCTGGAAGGAACCAGTAACAGCATCATTATTACGCTAATCAGAGAGAAAGCAGAGGTAGTTAGTAGAAGTCAGTCATCCCCACTGATCTGTAAACACATTAGCCTGAAAAATATCAACTTCTTAATGCCTCCATTTTTATTGTTACTGCTGCTCTGCTGTCTTAGAGATTATTAATTTATAAATTACAATTTTAAGTATGATGCTAATTATACCCATCAGGCACTTAAGGAATGAAACAGACTTTCCGTTTTATTGATGTAGCTAATACTCAAACAAGAATATGAAATTAAGTAAAAATATGTTTGTTTTACCATCATTGCGTCAGAAATGCAGCTAAATGGAATAGAATTTGCAACTTTTTTAAAGATTGTTTTATTATACTGTCCAATAAATCTTTACACTGTTTTACAAAATAAATATATTGTATTAGGATATGCACTTATAATATTAATTATTCATTATTTATGTATATATTCATGGTTTTGAAAATAAAGTGTATTTATTTTTGGCAAGATATCTCTTGCATTATTATGTCATTACCATTACATCAATTTAAAATGGTCTTCAAACAATATTATCGCTTATCGCAATAATTTTTGAGACAATTAATCGCTCAGCAAAATTTGCTATTGTGACAGGCCCATTTCTCACTAGCCTGATTGATTTGTAGTGAATGATTTATGTGGATTTTAAGAACTGTAGTGCTTAAATCATGGCAGCCACTTCCTTAATGACTTCATAAAAGCTTCTGACTGTAACTCTATTTGTAGTATTAGCAGTAAATATTGCTGTGGTACCAGTTACTATACACCCAGACTTCCGGTCCGTCCCAGTGCTTCTCGTATATATGGGTGTTGTGAAGAGCTCCAGTGACGAGGAGGTTAGCATACCTGCTCCTCTGTGATTAGCCCGGGGTGTGTCGGCTCGTTTTCATTGCTGTAGCACAGAGGCAGAGTCTGACAGAGCTGCCCGAGCAGCATGGCCACTTCCTTCATGCTCCGCCAGCAACATACCAGCACCATCTGAGCCGTCACCCTGTAGCCCTCGCCGTCTGGAGAAAACACACACAAACACACACAGTGAGGTGGGAAGGACGACATCTATGGTTCCAAATATGGACTTTTTGTTATTATTTACTCTGATTGTTTGGAAATGTCACACCAATTCATTTGGATGAGTAAACTGTAAGAATTAGAAGAACTTATTAGAAAAGTTGCAAACATGTCAACCTTCCAGACCAGTCAGGCCTTCTGGTTCTGGTCTGCTCTGGACCAGAACCAGAACCAAACAAGAAGAAGAAGAATTGAGTTTTCATGCTCCACAAATCTGGAAAAAACTTCCAGAAAAATGCAAAACTGCTGAAACACTGAGTTCCTTTAAGTCAACACTAAAAACCCACCTGTGCAGAGCTGTCTGATTTATAATAACTGGAATATTAATCAATATATTTGCTTGATGATGGGATTTGACAAAATGTAATGTTTATTACTCTTTACTGAATGGTTACTGTGTTATTGTTTTTATTACAAAGCACTTTATACTACCTTGTTGCTGACATGTGCTACACAAATAAACAAACATAAAAAGATGAAACACTTCCCCCTTTTGAATATCCCAGGTACTGCAAGAGAAAGAGATTCAACAAACTAAAACTCATGATAAAAAGACAATAGAACCTCTTTCAAGTCTAGCAATTTTGTTATTTTTATTATAATACTGACAAAAAGAATGCTGTGTGTGAAAAGCTACGTAAAAACTTCCTGCTTCCTCAACTGATGAGGTGGGAAAGTAGCAGCCAGGTGTTCCTAATCAAATGTATCTACATAATTGTCAACATCAGTAAAATTGGCTCTATAAAAGCTGGAATCTAGACAGTTTGAAGCTCTGGAGCACACAGGTGTGACTTAAAGCAACGGCAAACCAAAAACAACAAACAACCCACCGGCAGTAACCTCAGGAATCACTGGCCATTTAGGAAAGGTTACAAGAATGTTTCCAAACAGATTGATGTCTATCGTTCTACAGAGAGAGAGAAGTGTGTTGGGTTTCACCCCAAAAGGCGAAACCCAACCTGTGTCGAGCCGTGAGAGAGAGAGGAGAAAAAGAGCTGGGACAGAAAAGACCCAAAAGAAATAAAAAATATAAACACAACAATATAGTCCTTTCATTATCAAATTTAAGACATGTAATTTATGTATTTAGGACCAGCTTTCATTTATTTTTAAGAATTGGAGACATTTTAAGGACTTCATTTTAGATACGTGAATTTAAGACTTTTTAAGGATGAGCGGATATCGGATAGAATCGGTTAGATTAGAGGCCAAAATTGTAACATTTGTTACATTTTTAGCTGCTGCGGTTTGATTTCACGCAGCAGCGTGTCAAACAAAGCAAGCTAATTAAAATCCGGTTCCCCTCCTCACCTGTGGGGGCGCTGCACCAAAAACTGCTGAAGAAAACAACTTAAAAACCTCAGAAAAAGACACTGAACGCAACTTCCTTTTTCACAACATGTAAACAAAAATGGAGATTTTAGCAATCGTAGGATTTATCTTTTATCTTTGGTAAATGAACCATTTCTCCCGCTAGCGCTGAATTAGCATGCTTGTTTAGGTTGTGTTTACCCAGAATGTCCTGCGCTGTAGTCCACTTCCTGCTTTTGGAGCGGTTCCTTGTCCGCTTGCAGCCACACATGCATTCAAACCTGATGCTAATTTGCATTTTTACACAGATGAAACAGAACCGTTGAGATTGACTGAACTCGTCTCCTTTAGTGCTTTTAAATCCAAACTAAGAGCTCTTGAGGCCGATTCTATGACATGTACCTGTTTTTATAGTGAGACTTTTTCTTTTAACTGTTTAGTTAGTTAAGTCCAGGCAGGGAGTCCTGTGTTTTTTCCCTGTTTTATTCACAGTTTTCTTTCCACTCTGTCCTGCCTCTTGGCCAGGAAAGAGATTTTTAATCTGAATGGGATTTTTATTCTGGTAAAATTAAGGTTAAGTAAAAATAAGTTCATTTCAGCCGGGGCGAGACCTTATAAAGCATTTTGAACTATCTTGTTGAAATGTGGTACACAAATAAACTTTAACTGACTAATGTAAACAAACAAACATAAAAAAGATGAAACACTTCCCCCTTTTGGACATATCAGGTACTGCAAGAGAAAGAAAAATTGAGCAAACTAAAATTATGGTAAAAAAACAAAAAACAAAGACAATGTAACAAACTAGCAGTTTATCAGAAAATAGTAAAAATATTTATTAGTTTAAGTTTAGTATTGACAAAAAGTTTAAATAAACAAAAAGAAAAAGCTGCCTCAACCAACAAACCAGTTTGTAGGTGAAAACAACAGGAATGTGAATAAACCCTACGAGTTATTGCTGCTAAAGGTGGCTCTACAAGCTCTGGAGTCATGAAGTGTACTTAGTTTTTCCACACATAGGTTACCCATTTTGTTTTCGACAGCGGGGAATTTCGTGTACCTGTGTTTAGCGGCGGTGTGCGCTGCGTCTGGGCCTGACTTCGATCAGCTCCTTCGGGTTTCTCCAGCTCTCTGGCACTGTTGAAGAAGTCGTTGGAGTCTCTGGGCTGAATCTCCTGCAGGATCCTCTGCAGACCTCCAGACGTCTCTGTGTAAACACTCATTATTAACACACTTCACAGGTTTCCTGCACAGGACGGAGGAGAAGAGGACGACTACACTGTAAAGGGAAACACTGTATTTCATTGAAAATAGTTAGTTAAATCAGTTCCATCAAATTTCTATCAACACTCATTTTTAGTAAGTTACTTAGACTTTGTTGATGAAAAGTCTCACCACCTTACTCTACTTGATTTGTTTGAACATTGTGATATTGAAAAGTACTTTACTGCATGTATCCAAATACAAATACTTGGCTTTAGCAAGTAAGCAGCAGTTTTAGCTGCTTAGTAGCGGCTAAAACTGCTGCGTACTTAAAGCAGCTGCTGCAGTAGCTGCTTTAAGTTTTAGCTGCTTACTAAAAACAAATAATGTTTACTTACTCACTAATCTTAGGCTTACTGTCCTTACCAGAGTCGGTATCCATGGGGATGAGTCCCTCCGGGGACGAGCTCTGGACCACCGGCGACACCACGTCGGACATCCGGTAGCACACGGCGATCAGCTCCGACACCAGACCTGTCCACTGCTCCGTCTGACTCAAACACCTCACAGCCCAGACGCACAGATCAGATTTACTCCACAGGACCAACCACAGGGTTTCACCAACTCAAACTTAACACCGTTTAAGATCATCACAGAATAATGTACTATGATATAAACATTTCACATCAGTCACAATGCAAAAACACAAAATCTTACCAAGTATTTTTGGTCTAGTTTCTCATGCAAATTTCTTATTACACTTGAAATAAGACAAAATTAGCTTAAAAGTAACTTTTCAGCAAGATATAGATGCTTGTTTTCAGTAAATTATTCCTTAATATTGATGAAAAAGTGATAGTTCTATTGGTAAATACATTAACTTATAACATGGAAAAATGTCTTGTTTATAAATTAAATAATCTGCGATCAACATATTCAAGGCCAACTTACATATTTTCTGATTCAATTAAGTCACTTTAAGGCCTAAATTTAAGATAAAAAGCGATTCTCATGCTCACTCTGTGCCCAGACGCTGCAGGACGGCAGTGATGCAGTGCGCTCTGCCGTAGAGCGGAAACGAAGCGGCCGCCTGCAGCAACGACGCCTCGGCTGCGGACAGCTCCGCCTGCAGACGCCGCAGCAGCAACCGGACCACTGCCACGAGAAAAACGGTCAGACATGCAGAGGTGACAACAGCACTCACACTCTCTACTTTAGTAGAATTACAGACACTTGTATGAAAAAATACTCGCAAAAGTAAAAGTAAAGTACAAGTTTTGAAATCTACTTAAATAGAAAAAGTAAAAAGTAATTTCCAACTTCAAGAATGCAAAATTACTCCAAAGTGTCTAAAATACTTAAAAAGTTCTACTTTTTGTGCGATCGGTGGATTTTTTCCCCATTTGATTTTGTTTTATTCATCATGGAAGTAAAGAGCCATAAGTGAAAATCTAAGGAGTTGAACACATGCCAAACTCGAGGCCCGAGGGCCAAATCCGGTCCCCCGTAACCTTTTTATATGGCTCCAGGGTGCTTAAATATTATTTTATCAATAAAATTAATGAGCTTTTTTTATCTATTTTCTGCCAGATTACAATCAGTCCCTCCAATTTCTTGCAAATTATCGTGGAAATTGACGCAAAATCAACAAATCCCAGCAATTTTTCGAGCTAATGCAGAATTTTCTCAAAAATGGTCAAAACATTACAGTTTCAGTCATTTCAACAGCTGCCTCAGCTGTAACTGACGTCAGATTATACGTCGCTTTTACCGACAAACATAAGCACAAATAATGTAAATATTTCTAAATTAACACCACAAAAACTTTTTTTATTGCAAAAACAATCACAAAATCCTGGAGGGACTGAAAATATGTTCAATATTGTTTAATTTTAATAATTTATTATTGTCTTAACGGGTTTTATTAATAAGGTCTGGTGTAACCGGCCCTTTAAGAGCATTCATGATCTTAATTTGGCCCAAAATGACACCGCTGGAGAAGAAAGCAGGAGGAAGTAAAAGTAAAAAGATAAATACTCCAGTAAAGTACAGATACCTGAAAAATCTACTACAGTAAAGTAATAAAGTGCTTTTAGTTTTTTACTGCAGACATGTGATCAACGCTACGATCTGCAGCGGTCGCGGTTTTTACCAGCCAGCGCGTTGAGCTCCAGGATGAGCGACCGGGACGCTTCAGGCCGGATCTGGAGGTCCAGACCCGGATCGCATCGCTGCAGAACCAGGATCAGGTCCGGCTGCTGCAGCAGCAGGTGCAGCAGGTGGGCGGCGGTGACGCTGTCGTAGGGTTTGGTGCTGGTACTGAGGTCCAGAGCGGCCCGGAGAACGGAGAGCATCGTCTCCGGAACCTGGAGAGAAACAAATGGATCAAATCAGAGAAAAACTGGAGGAGAAATGAAAAGAATGAGAGAGAAAGATTCGTCCTCACAGAGTTACAGAGAAAACCAGAGTTTAAGAGTTTAATCAGTCGGATTTAAAAAAAAATACAATTCAGTGACAGACAGAAAGAAAGAAAGACGGAAGAAAAAGAAGCAAAGGATATAAGGAAGAAAGGAGAGAGAAGAGGATGGAAGGGTGAACAATAGGTAAGAAGGAAGGATAAGAAGGAAGGATAAAAGGAAAGGAAACAATGCAAAAAAAAAGGTAATGAGGTTAGGTAAAAGGTAATGAGGTTAGGTAAAAGGTAATGAGGTTAGGTAAAAGGTAATGAGGTTAGGTAAAAGGTAATGAGGTTA
>CAEFZX010001134.1:0-64388 GCA_903066825.1 Alfaro cultratus | reverse complement strand
GGATGCAAATTCGACAAAAAACCAAACCTGTTTAGGATTTTATTTGAAACATGATGGAACCTGACTAAATGTCATGTTTTTATTGTTTTTACTGTTGATTCTATGTTGCATCATGTTTCTGTTTTTTTTCCTTTTTTGATATGATGTAAAGCACTTTGAAATGCCTTGCTGCTGAAATGTGCTATACAAATAAAATTTGATTTTGATTTGATTTGATGCAACAGTTGCATGAAGCTGATTTGGTTACATACGGTTTGAATCAGCAGATTCAGGGTGGATACTGACGGCCCCAGCATATAATACCAGAACTGAACACAGCTCTGTGACCAAAGATGAGAGACAGAAACCGAGGTAACAGCCTTCTCCCCGTCCTTCAAGCCAGATCCATTCAGCAGTAAAAAGAAACCTTTGTAAAGACAGAAGACAAAAAAACTTTAATTTGGAAAAGTATGTCAGATTTCTCCATAGTTGTTTGCTTTAGACAGACGTTTTTTGTGTACTGGAAAATACACAGAAACAATTATGCTCATCACAACAGTAATTTGGTGAGAGAGTACACACAGGAAATGTTGCCTTGACATCACAGGACAAACAATTATGCAATGGCACACACCCATAAGGCCAGCTCAGATGGAAAAATTGACCTAACATGCAAATGTCTGGACTGTATGAAGCTGGACAAACCCGAATGCTTGGAAGGAACATGCACACTCAATGCAAAAATACCCCTGGCTAGGATTTTTACCCAGGATATTCTTGTTCCAAAACAACAGTACTAACAACTGCTGCATCATTCAGCCAGGTGTGGTGATTTGAGTCATCGCCGAATGGCAGTACCTTCACCACTGTCAACAGTGTGATCATACTGAGGCCCATTCCACACGCCCTCCACTTGAAGTCCATTGCTGAGAGTCCAGCTTATATCATCAGTGTCCTCCTGGACCCAGTTACACAAATCTGTTTAACAAGAAGCACACACTGAATTAGACAAACTGAACTTCATTAAAAAGTCTAAAATCTCATCAAAAGAACCCAAAAAGCAAAATGTAGATGTCTATGCTACTATGTTATGTTACTTGAACTTAAATCTTTGAATTTTACCTTTTTCAAAGCTGCAGTCCATGTTAGAGGGTGGAGCACTGGTAGTTGTGGTGGGAGGGTTGGTCGTGGTGGGGATAAGATCTTCACAAGATTTGCCTCGGATGACATGGATATCATCTAGTGCAAAACTTTCCTCTTTTCCAACTGGACAGCGGGCTTGTAAAATAATCTACAGTCAAAAGTATAACTATCAGATTTTAAAGCTTTAAAATAAATTCAAGCATAAAAATCACTAAAAATTGGATAAGGAAAATGTGATATAAAATTCTAAATAATTAACCTTGTGAAGACTGGATGAATTGTAATTCACTCTGTCTTGAATCCACGTAGAGTTCATGTAACGCTTGGTAGTGAGAAGAGGATGCAGCACACCAGCCTCACTTAAAAACACTGTTAGTGTAATGCCTGACTGTCCTGAAAGCACCAAAAATGATCAGTGAGAAAACAAAATAACTTTTAAAATGATCATATTTACAGATGGTCAAAACAGTTATTTATTTCCTCAATAATAGCAACAAAACTAAAAACAAGATGGATGCACACATTGTCAGATTGTCCTTCATTTTGGCTCAATTAAATAATTTTGAAGAGAAGAGTGGGCCTTTTGTGGTGTTCTTACAGACTCATGTACACTTTTCTCCTTTTTTCCAACAAACTTTAAAAACAATGTGACAAAAACTATGTTAAGATTTTTGTGTGAAGTTTCTGGCAAATACAGGCTTGTGAGCTCCTGACTCTTGCAACCCACTGACATAAAACCGGTCCAGCTGAAGAACTTTATATCATAATAGTAGAGAAAGAAAATAAGCACACATTAAGGGGAAAAAAAATCTATGCATTAGTATGAGAAATTTGGTGGAAAACAAAAGTATTTCAAAGAAAGAACAAAATTATCTAATGTCATGCGTATCAGGAGTCTCTAAAGGATTTTGCAGAAACACAACATTCCCTACCTGTAAACTTTGGGGATAAGACACAAAACCAAAAACTGGGAAAAAATACAGTAATTGCTTTTTATTAATTGCTAAAGAAAAAGTAAAATGTACTTACCAGTACCCCATCCTTGAGCGTAGTGCCAGATCTTTATGCAACCACTTTCTACAGGTTCCATGGACTCACTCTCCAACTGGGCAATTTCTTCTTTTTCAGACTTAAATGGCCATAAAAATGCAAAGTGGCCTGCGGCGACAAAATGCATCATATGAATAAACTGAATTTATTAGTTAATTTCAAACATGACTGAAAAATATATAATTAAAATAACTTGTCTTTCTATTCAAGCACACATTAACAACTTCAACATTTAAATAAGCACTTTTAAAAACTGCTGGTTCATGTCTTCAACCCAAATCTCAAAGTGAGTTCATGGTGTCTGAAGAGAAGTTGACTTGAAGACACTAAAATAACAGTAATGAGTCTTCAAAGACTGACTTCACTTTAATAGTCTCAAAAGGTTAAATGAAATGGTAAAATTCTACAGTTATGTTTTATTATAATGGTAAGCTCAATAGGTTGTGTTGTAACAACAGTTCACACCAAATTAAGTTTCAATTTACCAGTAAGCTTAACCTTCACAGTTTGACTAAAGTATTTGTCATAGAGTTAATTAAATTGACTGTTTTTAAAGGGGGAGTATCCTGTAAAATCGACTCACTCAAAACCTTCAGACTAGCTAGCAGCAACTAGCAAATACCTGGTGTAACTGAACATCACAGGGACACAGGCCCTATTTCAAGGCACTAAATTACGAAGTCAAATTTCTTGATATACTGCATATATATGTATTTATATAGTGTTTTTGTAACAAATGAAGGTAACACTTGATTGTGCTATAACATGCACCTGGAAAATATATGTTACTGCCCCTTTAAAGCGTAATATACCAAGCATGAAATTGCGATCCTTAAGAGTTATTTTTCATTGAATTGCATTGGACTCTATGAGGTTATCTATGGGTTTTATGGGTTCTCGTCTGAAATGTGACACCTTTGTTAGTAGCTAATGTTATCTTAAAGGACTGACTGGGGTTTTAATCACAATTAGTCTAAAAACATTAATTTTACCATAACTGGCACTCAATTACACCTAAGTGTGTGCTTGTACACCAGAAGAAAGACATCGACTCTAACTGTGAATTCAAATGGATTAAACGAGTATAGAAAATGGATGGATTATTCATTTTAACCACCTTTACCGTAATTTTTTACATCACTTTCCACCTCTGAGTTAAATTAACACGGAACCGTTTGACTTGGTTAGTAAAACAAGCAAGTTTAAGATTGCACCTATGAAAAGGCGACAAAACCTCTACAAAGCTAGATCATGATTGCAGGAAATTCTGTATGATTGCTCACCTAAAGGAGAATTTGTTGAGTGGTCTCTTCTAGGAATAAAACGTCCATCACTTTGGCCTGAGAGCCAGTCCCACTCCACTTCTGACTCTGCCGGGGGATTGTTGACCCAGCCGCAGAAGTCCATCTCAAAGTCACAAAAGCCTTCAATACATAACACAGAAAACACATTACACCAATCAAGCTGCTTTAATGCTTCCAAACATGCCTAAATATAAAGTTAGACCAAATTTATCCATTGTCAATTACCTGGTGGGGGACAGACGCCATTCAAGATGATGAGGTCATCAATAGCAATATCTCTCATTGGTTCATCTCCAGCTATTGCTTCAAACACCACCTATTAAGCAGAGAACAAACCAAAATTTTATCAAATGTTTTAGGCATTGTTTGCACGTAAATGTACTGTGGGTATAGATTACCTGTCTTGGATTAAAGTAATAATATCCATGAAATTAACTCCAGAAAAAGAGAAGAGATGCTACGTCCTGATTTTTACACGATACTCATACATCCATTTTATTTAATTTACCTGACTCCAAAAATCATATTTTATCCACAATAACAAACTGATTGATAGAAAAAAAAACCTTGAATATGTCCTTTAAATAAACCGATTTGATTTTGAAAATATCATTAAAACCCATAACGGCAAGAAAAAATACTTCTGTGAAACCATCCAAATGTGGGTAATAATCTCCTTATTTTATTTTCATTCATTGCTAAAATTGATAAAACAGTAAAAAATTTTGTTAATATTTGGTTACATTTTCCCCCAGAAATCATAATCTGCAAACATGACTAATGTGAGACTGGGTAGCTACCTGATAATTGCTTTGTGGATTGTAAAGTGTTACTCTGCCATGCCGCCAGTGCGATCCCTGATCGCCTATTCTTGTCCACAGCTTGGTGGCATTTTCTTGGCTGTCAGTTTGAAGGTAAACACTCAGTTCACCCACTCCTGTTCTGTCCATGTAATACCAGAACATTAGACACTCCCCATCGAGCGGTGTAGGCTCCATCAGAGCTATCATAGCCCCTCTGGATCCCACAGGATGTTTCCATAACCCGGCACTCAGGTAGTAACCTACAAATAGAGAACAATATCTCATAGTGTTGCTTGGATGCATTGATTATCATACAGTAAACCTCTGTATTTTACTGGAAAGTGATAGACTTATCACAGTAGTGAATAATTGCAAAGTGGAAGGCAAATTGTGCATTGTCTTCAAACTTTTTTACTAATAAAATTCGGCCTGTATACTGTATAGCATGCATACAGTAGATGACCCTCTGTACCCTGACAACCCTAAATCAAATACAGTGCAACTTCAAATGTCAAAAATATAAGTAGAGTTAATCTGTATGTAATCTAGTCTCAAGTTTGTTAAAGAAAATTAGTGAACAAAAGTCTCATAAACACCAAGTGACACATCAGACATGTCAAGAATAAAGCTGATGATAAGCTTAAAGCGGGGGTAAGATATAAAACTATTTACCAATATATCACAAACTCATTAACTGCTAGTAAGGCAGTTTCACCATTTAATTCAAGAGTGTAGATCAAGGGACACATCTAAAAGTTGCAGGACTCCAGTCCTCAAGAAATGCAGTTTGAAATGACTGATTTAATCCTTCATCTGAAAATGGCAGGACATATAGTACAACTAAACAAATTGACTAAGGAGGTCCAAAATTATCAGCAATGCATTCTATAAAACCGTCTCTTATTCTTATGGGAGAATGCTAAAAAGATGTTGATTTTGTTGTTTTGAAGTTCTACTTGCAGTTTGCACATCATCCTGAGCTCGCCTTTCCAACAACAAAACATAATGGTTGCAGCATCAGGCTGTGAGGATTAATCTCTGCACCGATTTTTATTTGTAAAGAAAAAAAATAATAAAAACCACTCCCTTATACATTACAATAAAGCCCTACTTTGTGTTGGCCTATCAAACAAAATTACATTAAAACACCCTCAGGTTTGAGTTTATAACATGATGGGAATAAAAAAAATAAGACAGAAAGGCTGGATGGATATTTTTGCAAGATGTCATGTAATGAAGCTGCAGACCTTGCTCTGTCCCCAGAGTGTGATCTTTGGTGGGACCTGAAGAGTTGGCTGGCTGGGACATGCCTGTGATCCGGTCCCAGCTGAAGCTCACAGAGGGATGAGGCTGCATGCCACAAAGAGAACCCTGGAAAGTACACTCTCTCTCTGGTGGACACGAGCCATTCACACTATTGGCCACCTCAATGTCATCAATGGCAATGCTCCCCTGTTTGCCTCCCACCACAGCTTCTATAATGAACTGGAGAATGAATTGAAGTGAAGATTCAGAACATCAATGCAGCTAAATGTGAATACACAACTCTAAATCTACATGAAGGTGACTTATTTATTTCTGATAAATAACCCTCCACAATTTGCAAGCTATTTTTAATTGTCAAAGCAAAAATATGTAAATCATAAGCTGTAATGAGAATACCTGTATTGGTCTGTCGCTGTTGAAAGTAAGATCTGCAAACCGCCATTTGTTTCCCTGTGTGCCACTTCGCATCCAGACAACAGTTTCTGGTTCCCCAGAGCGTTTAGTAATAAACTTCAGGGATCCTAATTACAACAGCAGAAGTTGTTGTAATTACTGATACTTTATAATATTACTGTACTTTATGATAAAATGCTAAAAAGCCTTATTTTATTTGTGGAATAGATGTGTGCAGGGAACCACATACCAATGCTGTTCCCAAATATGTAGTAATGGAAGCTCACACAGATGGTTTGGCCGGCAGGTCTAGGGAAGCTGATGAGCCTGGCTGATGATGATATATTCAGTTGGTTATTAGCTTTTATAAGCATGAAGTAACCTGTAGAGAAAGGAGAAACAGAAATACAATTCGCTTTAGCTTTTTTTTTAATTCCACAACCAGTCTGTTCACACAAATATGCAGAAATCACAGATCTGAGTGCAAGTATTTAGAGTCAAAAGTATTAATACTTCTTTACCCTTTTCAGACACAACATTTTATGGATCTAACATTAACTTTAAGTACTAGAACAACACAAGATAGTACTTATTCAGAAAACCCACTGACAATACTTTACAAGAATCTCTTTTCATGGCGATTGCAACAACAAATCTTTGGAGATACTGTAGGTTTCTAACAGCTTCTTTCATGTTTGTTCAGCCCCCAAATGGATTTTGGAAAGCTGCAAACTGGACTTCAGGATTCTTTCAAAAATGAATGTCTTCCTTCTGCTTTAGAAGAGATATTTGTGGAGTGTATGACTAACATATCTAAACCAAGCTGATGTCTTTAGCCCCTTCAGATCGTCCTTGCCACTTCCTCTGATTAATACTAACGCCTACCTTTTCATTCTAATATACAATTGTGCTACTTTGAATTAGTCTATCAAAAAAACTCCTAATGAAATACATTGTGAAAAGGTTTAAGGAATATGAATAAATTTGCAAAGCACAGTTGTTATTGCCTGTCTGGTTAGTTTAAGTTTGTTTTTATGCTGATATGCAAGTTTCTAAAACTCTGACCATGAACTGAAAGTTTTAATTTCTCACTTCTCTCCTCTCAATGAAGTCCTTATTACAATGCTTACCATTCCCAGTTAGGTCTTCATACATCCCATTGTTTCTCTTCCACAACAGACTAGCTGTGTAGTCATGGTACCAGGAACAGGTATTCTTTTCAAAATCACATGAGAGGTTGTCTGATTCCTCTGGGATGTCTCCATCTGCACAGTTCTCAAAGGTGATATCATCCAGCATAACATCTTTATGTTCCCCAAATGAAGGATCGTAAAAAAACACCAGCTGTGCAGAGAGAAAACCTTATATTTGTTGCAGAAAATCAAAAATGCCTTTTTAAACACATATTCAGGATTTTTCTCCCACATCTGCTATACCTGAGATTAAATATTAATATCCCAACAAAATAAATGATTTTCTTAAATTGTACAATAAAAATATTCCGAACTGTATTACTCATTGTCCTCAAAAAATTAAAACAATGCCCTCATTTTCCACTTTAGTATGCAGAGTGTATGTGTTTATGCTTTCAAGTAGAAATAAAGACAACTCAGTATCAGAACTTAACATTTCTGTTATGAATTGTAGTATGCAAAATTTAAGATACCCTCAATAAAATGTGTTTAAAAAGCCCTAAAATAAAAAATTATATTGCTACATCATACTATTACACTAAGACTTTTAAAAAGGTCAATAAAGAATAGACTGTTAGGATCTTGAGTTGTTTTTGATTATTTTATTTCCCCTTGTGTCTTCTTGAATTTATTGTTTTGTCTTCTGCCATGGCCCCATGTGTTGTTGTTTTTTTTTTTTTTTTTGCAAGTTTTTGTGTTCAACATTAAATATTTTTTATCATCTACTCCACTGTTCTGCATTTTGGTCCACAATGAACCTCCACCAAACATGACATAGACAAAGATCAATAAAACCTGGAAAACATTGCATGAAACAAAACAGGATTTGTTGGTTTTTAAGTCATCGAGGTAAATAATAATTTTATTTTCTAAACAACAAATGTATTTTTTTAAATCCACAGAATAAATAGGTTTCTTTACCAACCTGGTAGCCTCCTGGTTGATTACCAATAAAAGCCGTTGCATTCTCCCAACCATCAGTTATTTGTTTGGAAATCTTTAGTAAATCTCTCTCAACTGTGCCTCTGATCATTTTTACTGTAAGGGATGATGTTGATATTGGGGATGAATTGTCTTCATAAATATGATACCAAAAACTGAAACATATGTATGAAAAAAGCAGATGACTTTTGGCAGAAAAAGGACAAGATAAAGATCCCACAATTTGTGCTAAATAATCAATGTGAAATGTTAGTTTTTGTTACCTGATTTGGCATCCCAAAGCAGCCAGCTGGTTGACAGGATACTCCAATGTGACTTTATAGAAGAAATTACTTTTTTCACCATCTATATACATGACATATCCTGAGCACAAAAAAAGAAGAAGAAGAAAACATTGGCTTCTTAAAGTGTTTTAAATGCTCACAACGCATGTTGACAGAGGGTTAATTAACAAAGGAACACTAATGATTACCCCAAGGGGTCCCTGTTGTGTGGTCCTGTCCTGGTACTGAGGTGTTTACCATCTGCCGTCTCCAGCTGGCTCCAAATGGGTTACTGGTGTCTTTCCAACCACAAGAGTGATTCTCAAAGTTGCATGAACCTTAAAAATAATAATTAATGAAATACTAAAACAAAACTTGATGAAGCCTCTTTGATCATTATATTTTAATGATTTATTACAGTAAAGATGAGTATGCCCAAAAGAGATATTATCATCCTTCAGAATAAACTCCAAGCATTGTGTGCAGGCATTGTTAAATTATATTTTACTATTATGCACCCTGTGCTCAGGCCGGATGGTTATTTGCGTTGAGCAAAGCTCTCACTTCCGAACAAAGTGCGCCCTAGGTGTTTTCATACAGGTGGATGGAGACTTGTGCAGATAGACTGAACACAGTGGTCTGCTGTAGCTAATTGTTAGCGTAGTTTTACAAGACAAAACTGCAAATAAATTTACCACCATCCCGGTCACAACAAATGGGTGGCAGAGGGGAGCATACCTGCCAGGTGTGTTTCTGTGTATGAGGAAAGTACCAAATCCTGTCGCTAACGTGGTCATGAAAGCTATAACTAACTGACTGTGACAGTGCATTTCTTAAATTGACTGAAGATGAATACACTAAAACTGGAGTATAGATATTTTTTTAGAGGTGTCTTAGTGAGCCTGCTGCTTTACTATTAAGTTGAATATAAGTTCAGATCTTGTATAACTTTTAAAAAGTGAGCTTGATATATTATTTACAACTTAATTTTCTAAACTCCAGAAAAGAAAAGTATTTGTTAGGGATGCACAAATATGAAAAATTGTGCTGATGTTGATATTCAATATTAATATTGCTGTTATGGCAGTATTTACCAATATTTTGTTTTATCGAAATGTTTTATCTGATTACTTGATTAATCGGCAGAATAATCAATAGATTACTCAATTACTACAGTAATCATTTACAACAGCCCTAATATAAATACATCAATTGTAGCTGAATTTGAATTTTGCAGCAAAAAATTGCTTTCTATTATTGTTGCATTAAGCAAATAAAAACTGTTTTCCAAATTCTAAATTACAGGCAAAGTTTTTTTGGACCTAATATTAATAAAGTGATGTCTCTTTTTTAAGAGACATCTTGAAAAAGATGTCTCTTTATATAAAAATCTGGTTTCAAGTGGTTGTCCGTGACAGAAACTAGGTAGAGAATGAAATCTCTTACCACAAAACTCTTCATCTGAGCCATCTTTACAGTTCTCTCTAAAATCACAAAGTTTTTGAACAGGAACACATTCTCCAGATGTGCAATTAAAATTCCCACTGGAACAGCAGGACACAATAGTCCCCAGTCCTGATAACAAGAAGAAACATGAAAGAGATGGAAAGAAGTTCAACGTCCAATTGTTTTGAATTACTGGATAAAACAGAACATTGATGTTTCCTACCTGACAGAAGCACTAATATGTTCAATATCATCTCCAGTCAAGATGAGACAATATTCTGGGGGATTCCAACAAAAACACAGGGTCTGATGCCTAACACAACATATCTTTCTAAGCTTCCAACAAACACTGAGCTGGAATAATCTAAATGACATCTTTATTTTATTAGATTAGGCAAGACTGTGAAGCCTTATCACCAAATGACAGCTTAAAGTACAGCATGAACTCAGTGACCTACTACTTTTGTCACCGTACTTCATGCTGCTTGTCTTTATTTGAAAGTTAAGTAAGACTTCAGATTAGACAACCTAGAATAAGCATAAATGTTTCAGATAAAACTAATCTAGAGTTTTATAGCATCCTGTATGGAGGTGAACTTCGACCTCCCTAACTTCAAGTGTCATGCAGAGCTGAGGAAAGAGTCAAGGTTTTATTTTAACAACATTGTGTAAACATTAAATCCAAGAGATTTGTCTCTTGTGCAGGAGACGAAACTCGTCACAAAATATTGGTTTTAACTTTTCTTTCAGTGCAAGAAACATTTTTGTTTAATTGAAAAACAAACCAACAACAACAGGGTAATAACTTGATGATCAGTTTTACAAACAACCTTTTGTTTAGGGATCTGGTAAAAACTTTATTGCTTACAGTCTTATTTGCTGGGGTGTTTTAGTAAAATATGGATTTTTAGTGAAAAAATAATATCCCACCAAAGTTTATGTTTTGCAAAGCTGAGGTACTTTTGGTTAACTGTAATTAAGCTTTATATGCATTTGTCTCTCTTCTGCTTCAGCAGACGCACACAAAAAGCCTTGCAGTTACAAAGGTTGATATTTCAGCAAAATACTCAAACTCGGAAGAAAGGAAAATAACCAAAGAGGAAGTGAAAATACTAAATGCTATGAAAAATGTAAAGGAAGAGATGGACATCTGAATTTCTCCACTCCAACACAGGATATTATGTTGCTTCACTCAGGATGAACATAATGTTGTTTATATCAGCAACATTAAATGCGGCTCGTCTCAAAACCTTATGAAAGACTATATGCCTCCTTATATCTGTTACAAGATGTAAAGCTCTCTATTGCAAATGTGGGGGAAAAGGAAATGCATTCTCCATCATCCAGTCATTCCTGCTTGTCCTCGTAAGGTCCTATGGGCGGAGGAGATTTGTTTTACAGAACTTAATTTAAAATTGAGGATTTCAGATAAGTTTGGAGCTTAACATCTCTGGATGGATAGTAAGCCAAACTGCAAAAACAGTCTGTAAAAAGCACATTTGTGATTCAAGAACCATCCAGAAACTCTTGCCAATGATTGCTGACAATGTTCCATTCAGTTTAGCAAAGTATGTTGTTCATTAATGTACTATAGCTTATAGATGATCCAGCCAACAGGACTGTTGCACAGTGACTGCTTTTTTCCCGTTGTTTATTAATTGATGTATTTTTGTGTTAAGCTTTAGTTGTTATCTTTGATGTATAATGAAGGTCAAACTCAATTCTTACAACACAAGGTGACCAGTTATCAGCCAACATTTAGAAACAGGATCCATGGGCATAGGAAATATTTTGATAAATAAACTCCCAATGGGATTGCACATAATTACATAGTTCCATAAAGTTGGAGCTGCTTTCATTAAGTTGGAAGAGCAGCTGTTTCATATGGATAGTTGTTGGTTCAATTCCAGCTTCCTTACATATCAGTCTAATCTTATGTAAGTCACCTATCCCCTAACTGATTACTAATCTGCTTGAGAATGAGTGAATGTGGTTTTAGTGGAAAAGAGATTTGAGGTCATAGAAAGAGTAGAAAGCACTAAAAAAAGCTCAGTGTTACAAAGAACATAAGATAGCCGTTGTTGTTGTTAATTTTATTGCTGAGTGATTTACACGGACCTGCCGGTTAAACTGAAAATAAAGTAAAACAAAACAAACGTCAGTGTTTAGTATTGCAATACTCAATAAACACAAACTTAAACATAAATATAAGATCTGGCTTGACTTAACTAACCGGTAATAAGGCAAATTTCACTCTTAGTACACTTCGTAATATAATAAAACTTCGGCATTCAAATATCACAGTACAGCAAACACAGCTAGCATTTAGCTAATTAGCTCTACCGAATTCACCGAACACACGCTTAGAACAGATAACCACAGCTTACAGCATTAATATAACTAATCACGTTGGGCAACACTCATGAACGCCAGTAGAATATGATTTTGTGGTAGATTCGGCTTGTTAGCTTCAGCTAACGGCAGTCTAAGTGCATTACTGGCCTGCCGTAAGTTTCTTCTTTTGTTTCACCTCCCCTCCCGTACCAATGTAAAGCAACTACAGCGCCCCCTAGCGGAATGGGAGGAGTGAATCCAACACTCAGTTTAATTAAATCTGAGGATTCAATCCAGAAAACTCTAGGTAAAAACTCTAGGTAAAAAGTGAATTTTGCTTGGATTTTTTTCATACTCATAACCCACATGTTAATGAAAGCACATGCTGTGTAAAAACATTTGCTTAAGACGCTGGATATTCAAAACTTTGATAAGGTAATTAAAAAGCTAAATATTTTGACACATGTTTTGCATGAACACATAACAGTTACTAGTTATTGAAAATAAAATCTTTAGTTGTAGTTGTTTTGAGTAGCTGGAAAATGGATGCAGTTGCAACACAAGGTTAAGCCGTGTCAACCTAATGCCTCAGTGCATGGTGGTCCAAAATCTCAATCATTCACATTTCTATTAAGAACGTGCTAAATGTTTTCTAATGTATTTGTGTTTACCCAAGGCATTTTTTTTCCCTATAGTGAGTGGGGCCAGCTATTTCCATTTCTGGAGTGTAACATCCTTGCGAGGAAAAAACATTTTTGTGTACTAAATGTTTTCTGCATGAATTGTGCTTACCCAAAGCAACTTTTTTTGCATAATGAATGGGGCCAGCTTTTTCCATTTCTGGAGTGTAACATCCGTGCGAGGGAAAGGCATGTTTGTGTATGTGTTTGTGTGCATGCTGTCCTTACTTCCTGCTTTTTTTTTTAGCCAGTAGCAAAATGTTGAAATGTGCCAATCTGAAACATGACAGTTTCTCAATGAAAAGAGAAAAAAAGGAGAACATGTCGGTGTGCTATTAAGATTCCCTCCTTTTCATGTTTGTACTCATATGTCCTCTGCTTGCAATGCAGGGATGATGTCTGCTGCTTTGGGACTTAGAAGAATGTCACCTCAAAGGATTGCTCTTGCAGCCCTTGTGCTCCTCATGCTAGCATTGCAGGGATCGACAACATTAACTAACGGTATTGTGTAACCTATGTTGTTCTGTATGTCAGGTTTTGGTGACGATGTTTCTTGTGCATTTTTTTATAGATAATTATTGGTGCTGATTTGCTTATGGAATGCATGCCTGAAAATATATTTAATAGCTTCAGATTCCCTTTATTGCTATATTTGCATTATTTTAGCATTTATTTTATATGAAACATATAACATTTTGACAAATAAGTTTATAAGGTTCTAGTTGTGGCAGTTTTAATTTAATTTAATGAAAAACAATAATTTTATAAAATTATTTTCAAATAAGAGAAGTGGTATTTATATTTAAGTCACAGAGACATGCAAACAAACAAAAAAGACATTAACAAATGCATAATCACACTTTGTATTTCAATCTTGAACATGCATGGCTTTAAATTGTGCAGTGATACTACAATTGTATATATATATATATATATATATATATATATATATATATATATAAACTTTAAGGCATGAAACCTGTTTTACTTTAAATGTTTTTCTTTGCAGATTCCCCATTTATTCTGATGAACAAGGCCACTGGGTTTTGTTTGGCCAAAAGAGGTACTCGCTGCACTGAAATTCGCTGGACAACCGGTAACCGGCTTTTTGTGGTTTCGACCAAGAAATGTCTGGGTGCTCAGGGCAAAAGTGTGGGGAGTGAGGTGACCCAGTACGACTGCGATGAAAAGAGTGACCTGCAGAAATGGGATTGCCAAAACGGAACCCTGCTTACCCTGAAAGAACAGCCGTTCTACATTGAAGTCAGAGCAGATGAATCAATCGTTTTGTCCAAAACTGTTGGGCCGAACAACCACCTGACCATCGCAGGAACATCTAGTGGTGCTTGTACAAGAACACACAGAGGTACAAATCATTTATGTGTTTTTTTTTTTTTTTTTTACTTTGTGGGTATGTAGAGGTTGTAAACAATGAAACTAATGAGCCTCAGTGAAACTTTCACTTCTTTTCTCCGTTTCCTCAAAGTGGAAAATTTGTGGTAAAAAAAATACTGAAAATTTTTATTCCCCTGAATAACTGGGTGACTTAACATGAAAAATCTTTTATTTCTCCTGTAGAATATTACACGATTGGAGGGAATTCGTTTGGCAAAATCTGCATGTTTCCCTTCATGTACAAGGACCGATGGTATGGAGACTGCACCACGTATGACTCCAAAACGAAGCGCAGCTGGTGTGCAACTGAAACCAAATATCAGCATGAACAGCACGGATATTGCCCATCTTCTTGTAAGTTTGTCAGCTCTAGCTATTGTTAAGCTCTGCTGGAAATGTCTATATATGGAAAACAATGTCTTGTCAAAATATGACAGTTCTGACCAATTTGGTCTGATTGAAATTACATTTAAATGAGAGAATTACATCCTAAGCATTTCATCAAAATATGCAGAGGCCTGGCAATGACCATTTTATGTGGTTTTGATAAAACATGCAGGACACATGCCGTCAAGTACTAAAATTGCTGATCACAGTTCTAATAAGACAATTCTTAAAAGAAATAGAGTGTCTGATATATGTTTGAACACAAAACAAAGATAACAAAACAGCTATTTTTTTGGGTTTGTTTATACCTGCACAGCCACTGAACACTGGAACAGAAACGTTGTTACAGGAGCTTATTACCAGGTGAACATGCAGTCAGCTCTGACCTGGGCTCAGGCTGACACCAGCTGCAAACAGCAGGCTGCGTTTCTGGTTAGCATTGTCGATCCTGTCGAGAAGGCCTTCCTCACAGGTAGGTGCAGTCTGTTGATATTTTAAATAGTTTTACAAATGGTTTTAGTTTTGTAACCTAATTGGTCCCTGTAGCACTTTTTTTTAGATTATCAAGAAGTGTTTGTATATATTTCCACAATATAGCATAATAACGATGCTACCTCAATGCTAGTGTTTTTAAAATAACTTAAAAAGCAAAAACTGGGGAGGCAACTGTTTTCTGTATTGATAATGACAATAATTTTGTCAAGAAAAAGTAACAAAAGGCTCAGTCACTGCGTCAACAGACCTTCCCTCATGTTTAAATATTATCTGTGTCTTTATGTAATTGTAAGCAAGAAGGGGAAAAGTAATCTGGGAAGATTAAAGCCCATACTGTTTGATCACAGTGCTCTGCAGCTCTGCAGATCTATACTCTATTCAAAAAAACAGGTTTCACAGCGACAAGCAGAAATGTCTTGTTCTTTGTAGTTTCATCCATCATTTATCCATTGTCCTCCAATCCTGGCCTTGGTGGTCGATGACCTGCGACTTTTGGGTTGGTCCCTGGGCCAACATATGTACATTAAATGGCTGAATTACTTCCTCAAAATGCAGTCAAGTGCTCCTGCTCTGAGCTCATTATTTGTCGCAGGTGTTTTGAAGCAGACACATCTTAAAGTTGCAGGACACTGAGCCTTGAGGCCTGGGTCTGAAGACCTTTGGTCTATAGCCTCTTGTCCTAGCAGATTATTGTTTAATGATATTATTTCAACATCATCAAAACTCCAACATTATGTTAGTTAATTGTGGCTAAATAGTCTACATAGAAAATATTGTAGTGCAGTTTTGCTGTTAAGCAATGAAAAAGAGGAACTAAGTATTCACTTTTCTTTTCCGTTTTTTTTTTTTTTTTTTTTACTCTTTCTGCCATAAAAAACATTATGCAATTCTCAGGACTAACAGGAACAGGAAGAAACAAGCTTTGGATTGGATTGAGTTTGGGCACAGAACATGGCTGGCAGTGGACTGACGGAAAGCCCTTCCGCTACATAAAGTGGGATGCCGGTAAGTTATCTGATCATTGATCATCTCAGAAGTAGAGTTTTCCTGATCAATATGAAACGACTGAGGAGTTGGTGAAAGGGAATGTTTTACATAAAAACTTTAATTCTTAAATTCAGCCTCTTTTAAGAAATTCAAAGTTTTTTATCCATAAGAATCTTGTAAATTGTAGCCTGAAACAAAAGCGACATAGCTTGAATCGTAAAAACTACTTGAAATTTTACTGAGTTAAAGATTTTCATAGTTTTTTCAAGTGATGTTTAGATTAACTTATCTGATCAGCAGTTTCAGAAAGTTATGTTGTAAGAAAAACTTCTGAGAAGCATAAAATATTTTAAACTTACCTGAAACTTACCACAAACCTTAGAAACTATTATGGAGACTGTCGTTATATATATATTTCTTTTATAAAATAAAAAATTATACTAACAATAATATTTCTCTAAAATTTAAGAAAACCTTTGTTAACACCTTAACACTAATGTGTTCATATTTTTTAGACTGTGCTATTGTTTCCCTTTGGAATGTTTCTCTTATTAAAAAAGCTGTGATTTCATTTCAGGTTGAATGTTTAGCATCTCTTTTTCAGTTGTATTATTTCAAATCACATAAAGATATTATTTGGATTATTTGTCCTAAGATTACATTTAAAATGGTACCCTAGCCTGTTGTAGACAGGATGCATATTACCATGAGTTTGTTAAAAATACGTATATATTTTTAGCTAGTAAGGGAGACTTAATGTTCTGGCTGAATTTCGCTACAGAACAACAAATTTCTGGTTACTACTCTAAAGTTACGTTATTTGTCACTGCAGGCTGTATTAAACCACCTGCTCAGCTGTTATTCTTTAATTTGTTTCACATCCACCAAGAGATGAGTAAAATTTTAGCCTTTTGTGACAGACTATCACTTGAACATTGGCCTTGCAGATGGTGCTCTTCCAGGACCCAATGTTTGATTGAAAACTGATCAGGCTAATCAGTCAAAAAGGGGAGATTGATACAGCTAACACCCTCTTGCTTCAAGGTTGACTCTTGGAGCACAAGTTGTTTATAAAAGAACATCAGCAAATGTAGTAATATTCGCTTGTGAAAGTGAAGATCTGTAATAACGGCTAAAATATGCAAAAACAAAAGCTTAAATGGAATAAAATGGCCACTGTTTCAATATTCTTGGAGGATATATTGCTGTAAATCAGGTAACTCAATGCAAAAACATAATATTAAACATATGTTTTCAACAGTTCATATTCTAAATTAAGCTAGATTGCATGCATAACTAATTGGATGAGAATCGACCTTTCTAATTACATTTCTGTGAAATTCTGTTTGTACTTAAAAAACATAACTACTCATTTTTGACTTGCTACATGTTATGGTCGTATATGTGATGGTGCTTTTTTTCTGATAATTTCCTTAGTAAAGTGTAAATTTGACTTAAATTACCATATTGTTTCAGGGCACCCACTTCCTAATCCCGGACACAACTGTGCGTTTCTTGACACCGCTGGGCAGTTCTCATGGCAAAGTTCCAGTTGCACAAAGAAACTTGGCTACATCTGCTACAAAGGCGGAACCCCGCCAGCTCCGCCACAATGTACTGAAAATTACTTCACACTGAACAATTTTACATTTGTATTTTCTCTGCATTATTACTTCAAAGAACTTTGTCATTCAGTTTCTGTATGTTTGTTCTTTTCATCAGTTGAAGAAGGATTGTGCTCAAATCAGTGGACCCCTTACAATGGACACTGTTTTTACCTTCAGCGCACACCAAAGTCATGGTCCAATGCTCTGACAGAGTGTCGCAAAGAGGGAAGTGAACTCGTTAACATACGCAACATTGAGGACCAAAGCTTCGTCATTTCTCAGCTTGGATATGGTACAAGACATTCTTCTACTTAATCACAATATTGCGTGCTGGTCTTTTGTTTCTGTGCCATCGGAAAACAATTGAAAAAGGCCTTTTCCACACCAGCAAGACAGTATTTGTCCTACATAAAGAAATAGTTCATCAGACACTGCAGAAGAAGGCATGTCATTATCAATATGTGGTAGTGACTTCCTCTTAAAACAAAAAAAGAGGCAACATCAACCTCTTTGCTATCCAGAAATTACTTTAAATTTGATTTTTAAAATGATTTTCTGCATTATAATGGTTAAACTTGGCATTTTCTATATGTGTTTTCATTTTGAATGGCACAAAATTGTATAGCCAAGACTAGAAGATATATAATGGCAAACAAAATGAGTCCATCTGCTTTAGTAAAAATAAAAATAAATTAATAAAAATAAATTCTCACAGATTTTGCAAATTGTGCCTTCTGCTAAGGTTTAAAACACCTGTGAATCTACCAACCTGTGACTCAAATTACATGTAAGGACATAAGTTTGCCCATGAAGCCATGCTGTTTCCTTCATTTAAAATCTTGTTTCAAACACTCCAATTGATGAAGAGACAATATGCACATTCAAACACGTGCACACTCAGACATAATTATTTCCATGTATACAAATCTTTGTAGATATTTTAAAATATTTCACTTTTAATGTCCATAGGACCCACTGATGAGCTCTGGATAGGACTGAATGACAGAACCACTGAAGGGTTGTTTGACTGGAGTGACCACACGACCGTCACCTTCACCAGCTGGGACCCTGAAGAACCCACAGTGTCCACTGATGAAGAAGATTGCGTTCTCATTAAAGGAGAGGTATGGAGCATCTGCATTTGTTCTTTACACATGTCCATATATTTTATGCACATGTGTAGACTTTAGACTGTTTGAAACGGGATCAGAGAACAGAAGCATCAAAACTAACAGCTAAATATGAGCACTGCTGTTATTTTTGTCTACTGTGTTATACGTTCACAATTTTCATTATATGTTTACATGTAGTTTTTTTATTGAATATGCAAAAGCTTTGCCTTGCTAACTGCACCAAAAAAGTTGTTATATTTGATCACAACTTTTGGTTGCGATAAATTATTATGCTTTTGTGTAGTATTACCAAACACACTTAAAAACATATATTATATTGATGTAAATGGTTTTAGTACCATCCACCTTTTAAAACACTTCACTTTACTTTTTGCAGAATGGAAATTGGGCAGACCGTTCCTGCGATGAAAAGCACGGATATATTTGTATGAAGCAAAGTGCCTTTGAAAGAACTGGAGATGAAGTGGAGTTCCAGTTGGACGTCGGCTGCAAACTTGTTAGTGGATTATGAATCATATGTTTTCAATATATATCATTTTACATGAAAAAAAAAATACAAGATTACAAGGTTTGGTATAAATGTTTGATTCTAATCAATGACCAAAATCTTTTTAGGGCTGGAGAAGACATGGCTCTTTTTGTTACTTAGTGGGCACTGAGACCAAAACCTTTGAAGAAGCTAAAGAAGACTGTAAGAGCTCAGCTTCCTACTTAGCTGACGTCTCAAATGGGTAAAAATTCTCAGTGTTTAATTACTAACCTCTAGATATTTCTGAGGCAGACTGTAGGTATTAAAATTTACCCAACAATATTTAACAATTTGACTTGCAGCACTGGTTCAGAAACATTTTAGCATTCAAGCCCAAAGCTTGTGTTGGCCCAGCGACCTTCACTACTGATAGATGAAGCATAAATACACTATAAACACAGATTTCTTAACTTTTATAAATACCTACAGGGTGGATAATGCCTTCCTTGTGAGTCTGGTAGGACTGAGACCAGAGAAGCACTTCTGGATTGGTCTCTCTAATCAGAATAACCATGATGTCTTTACCTGGACCAATACAGAGTTTGTGAGATTTACTCACTGGAATGGTGGAATGCCAGGTATGGATCTCTGTGAAATATTATTGCTCAATTTAAGGCATACAAAGCAGAAAACAAAACAAACACAGGCAAAAATAAAAATATCACTCTTATTTCATGAATCATTTAGGTAACCTACAAGGTTGTGTTGCTATGGCGAGTGGGGTTTCGGCTGGACTCTGGGACATACTGCCCTGCACCAACAAGGAGAAATACATCTGCAAATACATGGCAGAGGGGGTAGTTTCAACGGTACCGCCCCAAACTCAAACTCCTCCCAAGTGTCCAGACGGTTGGAATCGAGTGGGAACAAGAAATGTTTGCTCGAAGGTAAATAAGAGTAGCTTAGTGAAAGCAATTCACACGAAAAGATTCTATTCTCTTAAAATGAATTTGTGAATATTACTATATTATTATTATCATTATTATTATTGTTATTATTATTATATTAACTATTAATTTGTGAATATGATGATTTTCCACATTTCGGTTTAGGTAACTCTTTTCTTGTTGTTTTTAAGTTTTTCACAGGACCACGTTCAGAGGAGAAGACCTGGTTTGAAGCCAGAGATTACTGCAGGGCTATAGGAGGAGACCTGTTAAGCATCCACAGCTCTTCTGAACTAATGGTTGCAAGGTAATTACTGAACACGTTACTTCAAGTGATCAATTGTCCTTTTTCCCCCAGACACGCCACGCCCACTTTTCAGATTCTATTCAAAGCATCCAGGGGGCATTCTTTGATTGATGAAAATGTCAGAGTTTACATCGTTTTTCAGGGAACCAATAGGCATACCTAATTTGCCTGGTGTGGTGCTTGGAGCAAGACAGTCTTACTTTCATGTGATGTCCTCCCTTTCCCAAGCTACTACCTAGTGAGTGGTTCTTATCCGTTCATAAACAAAACATACTGTGGTGCTGTGCTACAGGTACAGTGCTGCAGCTGATGTTTTTAAAGTTCAAGTGCAGCTTTATGAATAAGTCGGAAAATAAATGTCCTTTCTTACTGTCCCGGTTGCAACAAATGGTTGATGGAGTGCACCATGTCCATAGCTGGGGCAAAAGTTTCTGTGTATTAGGAAGGTGGCAACAATCCTGTAGGTCACATGGACATAAAAAACTATGAAAAGTTTGTGGAAAGTAAACTAAACGTTTTTCTATTAAAATGACTGAGGAGAATGAAGGCTAAAACTAATGACAGGAGCTTACACGTTAATTTAATAGGTTTCTTTGTGAGACTTATTTTATTTATTTTTATTATTAAATTGTATATATCATATTTTGTGTATTTTTTCCTCCAGACTGACTTAAATAGTGTGCTATTATTACACAGTTAAGTGTTCTCAGTTGTAGAGTAATTATCAGGAATGCAAGATATGAAAATTTTGGTGCTGCTGTTATGGCAATCTTTATCTTTTCCTACACTTTCAACACTGTCTACTTTCCTTCTCTGCTTCAGTTAAATGTGCCACAATCCTGTGTTTGATCACTAGTTCATGTCTGAACAATCACAAACAAGATGGAAATAAACAGTGGTTGTTCATATTGGTGCAGTTCTGCTTATTGGACAGATACTGGAATGTGATTCCAAATGCTGTGGACTTTGAGTTCTCCTTACAACCTTAGATTGTTTTCTATGCGATTAAATCTGTAATGTATTATGTTAATTATATCAAGAAAATAATTAAATGTGTTTTTGTGTCTAAAAGTATGTTGGACTTAAAGTTTCACATGATTAGGTATTACAACTACTTAGTGTTTATTTACAGTTATCTCCTGGCTGCAAACTTCTGGTCTTAAAAAGACTAGTTGTTAAAAATAACTACAGGCTTATACAGTAACTATTTTGGAACCCTTAAACTCTCCTATATAAAATTAATAAAGTGAAAATGTAGCTTTATGTCAGTTGACCCTCTTTGATTTTTTTTTTCATTCTATCAATTTTGACGCAAATTAATTAAGTATTTGTGGGTTCTAAATTTGTGCAAATCTGAAATTGTGAGTCAGTCAAGTTTTAAAATGAGACATAGAAACGGATCTCCTTAAATAGCACAATGCACAAGTAGCACTGCATTTACCCACAGCTAAAAACTGTTTAACACATGTATCACAGGAAGTCCTTATGAATATAGCTATACAGTCAAAGACAAGAGCTGCCCTGCTAAGTATATTAAATGAGAAAAAGTACACTATGCTAAAAGCAATTATTTTAGAGGGGTTGTGCTGTTTCCACCTTAAAAACAGGCCAGAGGTGAAGCAAAAGGTAGAATTCATTGCCTCTTTTAGCTTAGTCCACTCAGCAGCTTATTTGCACAATAGTGACATAACCCTGAAACATCTCATTCCTAAAGGAGCTCATAATAGACAGATCTGTGAATGATTTAAAATAACAATAATAATACGCATGTTTTGTACAGCCACAGACCACCTAATTTAATAGGTACCCTTAAACAGGAATAAGTTATATGCATAAAATAATTTTTTAATAGGAAATAGAAATTTTTGTGATGAATGTTACTGTGGAGTTACTGTCCTTCATAAACCAGTCGTGCTTACAGCAGACAAACCAAGCACCAGCTCAAGGTTGTGGTATCTTTCACAATTGTCTTGGGTATTATAAGTTTTATCACTTGTTTCAGGGGGAGGATAGATCCAAATAATTTGCTGGTACTGAGTAATTCACTTTTTTGTAATCTCTAACAACAGCTCTGTCTTATACCAAAGTTTAATCTCTGTCACTTGTATAAATATGTTCCTACAGCAGAGGTGGCAAAGCTTGGATTGGACTTCACTTTGAAAATCCAAGCGGTTATGTATGGACTGACGGAAGTGCGGTTAGTAGATTTTAGTTTTCTTTTTTTAAACCAAATATCAATCTGTTCTGTTTTAGCTAACATTTCTAAAATAAAATTAACGAAACACTTTTTACTATATCTTTTTCTTATAGTTGAACTTCCAGCACTGGCAGGAAGGAGAACCAAACAACTTCAACAATGATGAAACCTGTACTGAGTTTGTGTTGTATAACTGGGACGAGCATGGCTCCTGGAACGATCTGAATTGTGAAAGCTACAATGACTGGTTGTGTCAGATTCGAGCAGGTAGAAGAAAATATAAAGGAAAAAAAGATACCTTTTTCTAAAAATATATTTTGATGGTTATGTGTGTTTTTAGCTCAATTTGTTTATTTTACATAATTATAAAGAGATAAAAAACAATATTCCTGACTTGGATCCAGTCTCACTCAATGACTGATGTCACAATTTACAATGTGACATCAGACTGACATTCAAATGCAAAAAATTAAGAAAATAGCATATTTCCCTAAAATTACTTACATAATATCTAAACTTTCTTTGTGCTTTTACAGGAGTAACTCTAAAACCACCTCCCAACAATACAGCACCAGGTAAGACGACATTGACATTGTCCTTGAAATTAAAATGCTTAATCCTTTAAATATACTAATTGAACGTCTAACTCACCATAATAGCTCTGGGCTGTTATAGAAAACTAGCAGTTACTTTCAATTTTAATCAAGATTGGAAGATAGAAATTAGTATACTTAACATACGGAACATACTTAGTGCTGATGTTTAACCCACAAAAAAATCCTTAGAAATTTGTCATCATATAACAAGAAGCTCTTCAATATTCATTACTAATAAGCATTGTTACAAAGAAAACACCAACCAAAATGTCTTCACTTTTTATATGCCATATTAGTAACTTGAATAGTAATGTCACATCCATTTAAAATCTTTACAGAATTTAACACCACATCAGACGGTTGGCTTATGTGGAAAGGGAAACAATATTTCCTGAACAGAATGTCTAAATCTATGGAAGAGGCTCGTGACTTCTGCAAAAGGAGACATGGTGACTTGGTAGTAATCAACAATAAAGAGGAAAACATTTTCTTATGGAAACAGGTGGGTAAAGTCATCTTACCACACAGCACACTTATATAGCATAAATGCCTGTTCATATACAGCATTTTCTTTGCTTTTTTCTGCAGATTTCAAGAGGCTATGGGTCGTGGTATATAGGCTTATCAGTGGATCTTGATGGGTCATTTTGGTGAGTATTACTAATACATACTAGCTATGCTATGTATATTACTTAAATAAAAATTGCGCAATTTTATTTTCTCATTTTTTTGAGGTTATTTTGTTTTTATTTGAATGTGACAGAACCTAATTGATTCAGTTAACCTGACTGTGTAGTCGTGGAGGAAAATACATAAATAATGGACATATTTTGTCATCTACTGAGTCTCTTTGTCAAAGGAATTTTAGAGAATTTTAAGGTTTTGTTTGAACTGTTAAGATGTTAAGATCAGTAAATGTCTGACAATATTAGATTTGCTTTTTATATTGTCTTTTGTGTAAAGGTTTTAGAGTGAATAGTAAGAGAAATGTGGACTTCTGCCCTTTTGAAACAATTCTGAAGTCAAAAAAGTCAGTCTTTGATGCGAATGCCAGTTTAGAAACATTTAAATCACTGTTTGCATTAAATAAATTATTCCTATTCTATTTATCTAAGGACCCCAGAATGGTTAGGTTTACAACTTAACAATGTTGCAGTTCCAAGTTTGAGTTCCTCCAGACTTTGCTCTTTTTTATGACCAGGGAGAGTTATCAATATAAGCCAAAACCTGTTTAATTCTCACCATTCTGTTCCATAACCATTGCATTAATTACAATAATATAGAAAGCTCTGTTCACATAAATATACATTACTCAAATGGACTGCCTGTGGTACCAGGTGGCTGGATGATACGCCAGTGTCTTATCAAAGATGGGATGAAAATCAGCCGGATTCCAATGCCTTTGATGAGAACTGTGTTAGCATGGGTTATCATATGGGTAAGTAAGGATATCACAAATGTGCATATTTAAAAAGGTATCAAACACTAACTGAAATGTCTGAAAATATTAACACAGTGATTCATAATGAAGATGCTAGTCAGTGAATCTATGATGTCCATGCAGGATATTGGCGTACTTCTAACTGTGGAAGAGAGGCTCAGTCCATCTGTGAAAGGTCAAACTCACCACGTGTCAACACCACTGCAGCCCCAACAGTATCTACCAAAGGTGGATGTCCACAAACATGGAAAAAATTTGGTTCAAAGGTAAAAAAAAAATCTAAGTTAGATTGTGAACCTATGCCACAGTCTGCAATAACAATCCATGAATGCCACTGTTCTGCATTCATGGATGCATCTCTCCTCTTAACACACCTGAATCAAGTGAGTGATTAATTCACTGGTGTCTCATCTATAAAGGATAGCAAAGAATTTGTACTAAAAGTGTACGTATGCCTATATGCAGGAATGGTAAACGCATTATTAAATCCATTCACACACAACAGACAGCAAATTTCTGCTTCAAATTCTAACTATGCTAGAGCGTCAAGTTTGTGTTTTATAGATCACAACCTTTGAAATGACACCAGACTTGTATATAGATATTCCAGACCATCAAAAATGCTTTACAATGAAATCAATCATTTCTATTCACACAAACTTTCATACACAAAGGGTGGCGAATTACTGGAGCAACAGCTTTTGGCTCCATTAGGTGAAATGTTGTGTCCATGGGCTC
Source organism: Alfaro cultratus (assembly GCA_903066825.1). Classification (NCBI taxonomy): domain Eukaryota; kingdom Metazoa; phylum Chordata; class Actinopteri; order Cyprinodontiformes; family Poeciliidae; genus Alfaro; species Alfaro cultratus. Next base: position 38,893 of record CAEFZX010001134.1, on the reverse strand, counting down.
CAACCATGTGGATGGAGCAGGAATCATGTCTAATGATTTTTATGGACAGTGTGGTCCAGTTGGCACCTTCATTTTGAAGGGATCCTGGGGCATTTCAAGCCAGATACCTGGCTTTTATTAGGAATATATTGTGTAGGATTTTAATATCAAGCTTTGTTTTCTTTACATATTTCAAATGTTTTTGTTGCCAACAGTGTTACAAAATAGCAAGCGACCGCAAGTTGACTTGGGAAGGTGCAAGAACTCAGTGTACCAATATTGAAGCCAAATTAGTTTCCATTCCTACACGACAAGTTCAAGGTTTGCTCTCATATTAAATATTAATATTCATATCTTAAAAAAAACTGCCATATTCAGTCTGAAAAAAACCTAAAATTTGATATTTGAATTTACAGCATTCTTGATCACCAAAATGCTTACTGCAACAAATACGGATCTATGGATAGGATTGAACAGTATAAGGCAAGATGGATTTTTCTGGAGTGATGGAAAAACAAGGCAGTACACCAACTGGGGTTATTCTGTAAGTATATTCTTAGTTATACTGCTGTGTTATGCTTATCAACAGGGTTAATATGAATTCCTAATTGTCTTATAAATAAATTAGTTTTATTAAACTAATATGCAATATGCATTGTCAACTTTTGCTTTACTGTACTGCAATGTGAAAAGAATATGATTCAAAATCAAATGTTTCCATGCAGCAAATTGTGTTTTTCCTGACCTCATGTGGCTAAGAAATTATATTGACTGATAAGGACTAAAGGACTTATTTTTTCCTTGTTTATTCATTCTGATCTGTAAGATATTTAGTATTTAGTTAGGAATAATAAAAGTAAATCAGTTCTTATCAATAGCATCTGACTTTCCCCTTTAGAAAAATCAGCGACGTCCTGGATCATTTTATCAAAGATGGAATGAGGTAATAAATAAAAATAAATCTTACAGAAATGTTTTCCATTTTTGCTTACTATGGGTTTGAAGGTAACGATAAGTTTTAACAATATTTTTTTATTGCTCATAATCAGGAGGAGTGTGTGCTGATGTCCAGCAGTTCAGCTTTCGGGGTTGGAAAATGGTTGATAAAGTCATGCAATGACACAAACGGATATATCTGTCATAAAGATATCAGTGAGTTCAAGCTTTTGCTGGTTTGGAAACATTTTGAGTTTTATAACCTTCAACAGCTTTTCACTGAAAATAAAATTGCTTTTGCTTTGTTCCCATCAGGTCCGACTATCTCAGATAACTCGGATCCAATCAATCCTACCACTTATGAGAGTCTGGGAAATGACAGCATCAAGGCTGTGACTCGAAATCTGACATGGGCCGAAGCCAAGAAGTCGTGTGAAAATGATAAGGCCAACCTGGCTAGCCTACGAACCGAGTGGACAAATGCCTATGTTGAGTTACTGGCTTTGACTCTCAAAACTCCTCTGTGGATTGGACTTAACAAAGATGAGGTAAAGAGCTGCAGAGATCTGAAACCCATTCATAGGTTGTTTTAAAGTTTAATAATTTGGTTTTAATGTATAATTGTGTTTGCTCATTCAGTTTGGGGTTTTCTAACATGCTTAAAAGAAATCCTTTTCTTAATAAGAAATGTCTCCTTGCTTTCAGACTCAAGGCTATTTTAGGTTCATTGATGGCTGGCACTTGAGCTCCACCAACTGGGCTGAATTCGAACCAAGCAGGAATAAACCGTGTGTGTTTATCGATGTGGATGGGAAATGGCGGACAGCTTTCTGCAACCAGACTATGAACAGTGTCTGCATGATGTCAACAGGTGTGACTATTATGGCAGGATTCAGAACAAAATGATGTAAAATTCAATCAGCCACTCAACTCATCAAAATCCAAATGTGTCACATTATTGGGTTGAGTTTGTTTGCTCAGCATAAACTTATATGCACTTGTGATTCAGTGCAAATTGCAGGTATAATATCAGGTTTTAATTTGTTTTTATTCAGCTGACTATATTGTACTACTGTAATTGGACTGGATGTAATAATATATTATTTTGTATTTTAACAATTTAGGCTGGTTTCAGTTAAATGTGGAGATGGCTTTGGCTGTTGGGTACTGAATAATCTATTTGAAATGTATTACAGAGAAAATATTTGTAATGTCTCTAAAGTAAAATAAAAGACCTAGTGAAGTTCAATGTTGGATGAACAACATTTCTATAAAGATTGTTTGAGAAAAGGTTTGTTGCTATCTTCCAGGGTGTAGAAAGCAGCAAACAAACAAACACAAACAACTGCATGTGAAAGTAGGATAGTTTAAATTCGTTTTTTATGTTCATCACAATCAATGATTTCTTTTCTAGATGCTCCACCTACAGAGTCCACTGTATTTCCTGGACGCTGCCCTGAGGATACCAATGTGGAGTACCAGGATAGTTACACCTGGTTGCCATATAAAGGCAACTGTTATCTGTTTGTCACAGATGAAATTGAATGGGCAGATGCAGCTAGCAGTTGTGTGAGACATGGTAAGAACAGTTTCTTTAAAACTATGTGGTCAGTTAGTAAAAGATTGTCCAGTAGGTTCTGAGAAGTTGTTACAACCAAATTATTTTTGATGTTAAGGTGGTGTCCTGACGAGTATTGAAGATCCCTTGGAGCAAGCATTTCTCCAAAGCAACATAGAAGTATTTCAAGACAGCCACACCTCTTTTTGGATTGGTCTATTTAAGACACACAAAGGTAAGAAGTTTTTTAGCCTATTAATTTTTACATAAAGTGTTTTATTAAGTTGTATTTTCAAATCACTGAGAATGTACGATTTATTGCAACATCTTTAAGACTCTTGGGCTTCAGCTGAGCCAACTGAAACATAAAATATAATTAATTTTCTTAATTTTAAAAATGTCAGCATTTTCTTTTTTTGTCACTAGGGTCGTGGGCATGGCTTGATAAAACTGTCCTTGACTATGTCAACTGGGGTGAAGATGAACCCGATTCTGATTTTGGAGCCATAACAACTAAAGATGGGACATGGAGTTCAGGGCGCAGATGGCACGACAGATCGTATATCTGTAAGACACCCAAAGGTAAGCTGCTTTATGATAAAAAACATATGATCTCATAACACGATCTGGCCACTTTAGACATCCCATAATGAAGCAAAGTTTAAAACTCTTTCAAGACTGATTGGAAGATTTGTTTGAAAAAAAAATAAGCAAAATCAATGAATATGTAAACAATAAAAATATCACACAGTGCAAAAACCTGAAACCTTTTCAAGAAGTTTAAAAATTCAGCTTATCTTTACAAAACCAACCAAAAAAAAAAAACACTTGTGTGCTTTGGTGTTTTGCCTTTTGTTTTTCAAATGTTAAGCACAGCGATGGAGGGTTAATGATTTGGCCTAATTCTGCTGCCACACAGCCTTGACCAATTAAGTTCACTGAGTCGACCTTAAAATTCTCTTAATACAAAAGTATTTTGTAGTAAAAAATACTACAGAATACTTTATGTATGACTAAAGTCATACATTTTATGTATGACAAAAGTCATACATAAAATAATGTCAGTAATTGCTGCAAAGCTGAATTAAGAAGCTACCGAACCATGAAGTGGGATTAGTTTCGTACACGCGGTTCTTCCGCTTTGACTAGATCTTTGGTTGATACATACTGCCAATGAAAACTTCATTATACTAGGAGCTGATTTTTGTTAGACTGTATCTTGATGTATGGACCCAAAACTTCAAAAAGGTTGCATATATTATTTTGTCTTTTGATTCCATCAAGAACATTCATTGATAAACTCTGTAAATTCCAGTGAAGCTGTTCTAAATTACACACTTTACAAGATATAGACTACAGCTGAACTTAAGAAAAGAGATTCATTATTTCACACTTTTTTTTCTGAACAGTTATGATGACAGATACAGATCCAAAATTGCGTAAGTTAAACCTCTTAATGATTTGTGCAATTTTTGATTACTTGTGTTTTCTTCCAATATTACAGTCAAATGGCATTGAGTAAAAACTTATCCCTGTCTACTTGTTGCATGTGCAGAGCCTCAAGCAGGAGACGATCCACGCAGTCGTGTCCACACAAGTTTGGTGGTCGTGATGCTTATTGCCATCATCTCCACAATGGCTGTTGTCGCTATCTTCCTCTACAAGAGATCTCCTCGTCCCTTCCCCACCTTTGACAATCCATTGTACTTCAATGGCGAAAAATCTCAGCCTGATGTGGTCGACACCAATAAATTGATCGAGAATGCTGAAGTCTCCGAAATCTCCCCAGAAAATCCAGAGCCCATTTTAATTCTGTGATTTAGGAGTTTGCAGAAGTTGAAGTTGTGCAAACTAGTCTGAGATTAATTTTACTGTTAACACAACTATGCTTCAGTATTTTGTTTTTAATGCAAACAATAAATATTCAGTAATTTAACAATAACTGTATTTGTTCTTTCTCTACCCATGGCAGAATGTATATATGTAATGGCTACATGTGAAGCTCATTTTCTAGATGCTGTTTATTGCTTTTACTGTTTGAATGTAAAATGGAGGACACGGCCTGCCAATGTTAAAAAAAGACATTAAACCGTTCACGATAATATACTGTTCATTTTTTTAATTACATTTCCATATGTGTTTAGGATTGAACAATGTCAGCACTGTTATTATTGATTTCTTTGAATGAATTCTGCATAATGACAAAGAAAACAATAAAGAAAGGAGGGAGAATGTTTCTTTGCACTGTAATCATGTTGGAGGAAGTCACAAAACTTTTCCCTTGGCACGTTTATATATGGCAGCTCTTAATTTAGTTAAACACATTTTCATCAGAAAAGAAGACATTTCAATCAATCAAATTTAGACTAAATTTAGTGGCACTGCTTATATGTTACAAATTTAAAATGCATATTTTTCAAGTACATTAAGTGTATTTGTAGTAAATGGATCCATAATATGTGTTTCATGATGACTGTAGTCCAAGGTAGCAAAGTAGTTCTTATTGTCAATATAAAGCAAGAATGTCTGTATTTGAACACAAGAACTACAACAGGCAAATGACACAAACCGAAGGAACGTTTCTGAAATTTGGTTTGAAATATGATCCCTTATTGTTAAAAGATAACACCGCTTATTTGCTCCCCTGGATGTTTGCAGTCAGTTTATTCCTCCCCTAAAAATAAATGTACTTGAAAGTGTAACACACTTTTGCCTTTTTATTTAATTTTCCAAATGATACGTTCAATGGCAGACAGTAGTCTCACAGTACAAATATCAGAATAGACCAATCACATGGAAGCAACTAGAGGCATTAACAGAAAAGATTTGCTGAAGTTAAGGTCGAATATCAGAAAGGGGAAGTAGTAGACAGTAAGATAAGTAGGAAATAAAGTGGCCTGTAATTCACAATGTTAGTTTGTGGATTAGGTTTAAAAGCAACGTCTGAACTGTTTGGTCTTGTCTCACAACACAAACACATGCTAACGAAGTATAATCTGAACCACAGACTTCAATTTAAGCCAGAATTAGAATAGAATAGAATAGAATTCAACTTTATTGTCATTGCACTGTCACAAGTACAAAGCAATGAAATGTAGTTTGCATCTATCCAGAAGTGCTATACAGGATATAAATATTTATTTACAGGTGTACAAAACTATATATGTATATACTATAAGGTGTTATGTATAAACAGAGAGTAGTATAAAATATTGGGTGTAAATATAAATATGGGAGCTATGTGCACAGATTATACAAGAGTGTTAGGAAATGGATTATGTATGTATTAGTGGGTTTATAATACAAGATAGATAATGGCAGATAATATTTACAGATTATGTATGTGTGTGAGCGGAACAACATGCAATTACTTATATCCATGGCAAATTTAGGTTTTCTTGTATGGAGGGTTGAAACTGACATAATTAAAAAATCAAAAGAAATGGCAGAGTAAATCAATCAATAAACTGTTGAGTTGTAAAAATTCAGAGACCAAGTTCAAGCTTTAGGAGAGAACAAAACAGCTTTATTAATATCTGCAGATGGAGAAAACATATAGAGTGAGATCTACATGAGTTCTGACTTGGGGCTGAACACCCTCACATTTTATAGGGTACGTCGTGCTTTTCGTGATCACACACCCCAGCTCAGTGTCAGACAAAAAATCTAGAAATTGCTTATCTGTGAGTTTCGGTCAAGCAGCAGGTTTCATGCAGATTCACACCTCAACTACAGAAATATGCATATGCTCTGTATTTCTTGTGCTACCTTAGATTTATCTGGTTAAACATAGTAAATGGTAAATGGACTGAACTTATATAGCGCTTTTCCAGTCATTTTGACCACCCAAAGCGCTTTACACTAGAGTCACATTCACCCATTCGCACTCACAAACACATTTATACACCGATACACTGATCGGTAGGCAATTTGGGGTTAAGCGCCTTGCCCAGAGGCACATCGACATGTGGCTGGAGGAAGCTGGAATCAAACCTACAACCTTCCGATTGCAAGACGACTACCACACAGCCACAGTCGCCCTCAGTAGATAACTTCTGCTTTCTTTCTGTGTCATGACAGGTGTTTTCCCCAAAGTGGCCTCTCTGTGGGTGGTCAGACACTAGTAACTGAACTTCAACTGAACCTTTGCAAAATAGAAACTTCACCTTAGCAACATCTGAGATCTCTAACCGCTGAACATGAGGTTCTTAACTTATTTGTGGAGGGTCAAAAGAGCATATTTCCTGTTGAGCTGCAACTGAATGCAAAGCTTTTTAATACAACATCATAAAGTGTACATTTAAAATGATCAAATATTGTTAATTAATTTTCCCTTCTTATAAGTTTACTGATGGAACATCTTTGCTGAACAGGAACATCTGTTGTACTTCTAACAGATCTAGCGATACATGTGATACATTTAATGTGATTAAATGAGTAAAAAAGAATTAAATGAACACATAAGAGAAACAATAAAACAATAAGATGACTAATAAAGAATTTTTCTTCCACAAAACTTAACATGTACCCTCTAATTTAAAAATGGAGAACTTTGCCTCTTGTTTTATAATTCAGTTTACCTCCATAGCGATTTTTTTTTCAATTTAAATATAAATTTTACTCTTTTTTTTATTTTCTTTTTACATTTTTAATTGTGTGACAACGTAAATTGAAGCGAATAAATTGATGGGTAGTGTGCTTGGATGATCTAGCAATTTTAGCCCAGGTAGTATTTTTTCATGTTTATCATCCATATCTTTTTGCCATTTTTAATATGTAATTTTAAATAACTTAGCAAATTCAAGTAGAAAAAGAGAGTTTATTTGTTCTTTTTTTTTTTTTGTGCTTTATGATTTTACCTGTGAAAGGTGCAACTTTCCTTATTAGTTAACAGCACACTTAATGAAAAGCTCTGCCACTCTTAAACTTTGCCATGGCCTTGAGAAAATAATGGCCATTAATACACTGTAATGGGCATTGCACACATTTACTTAAATGGAAGATTGTGTAAAAATCAGGTTTGGTCCTTCCAGAGACTTGTGAATCTTTGTCAAAGTTAAGTTCCTAAACAACAAAACGTTAGAAAGTTCATTGTCACTAAAAGCTTATTTCCAAACATTGTGTATGAAGAACAGTATTCCTGTGAAATATAAAGTTTTTAATAAAAGTTAGATTTTTGAATGATTAACAATGCAAGGGGGGAGTTCAAACTGAACTTAATGAAATGTTTTCCAGAGAATAAAGAAAATAAAATCACAGTCAGCATTATGAAGACTTCCTTTTTTGCAACTATTTCCCAATAGTTTCCAGATAACTTCTAAAGCTGACTTCTACTACCGTGGTCTAAATCTTTGTAAACCACAAAAGAAATCACATCCCTAACTGTCTACCGTCCATTTTGTATGATACATAATGTATTGTAGACAGTTGTTGTAAATCTAAATTATATAGCTTTCAAAGACTTGAAAATCATTTAACTTAAAGTCTGTGCAGTTGTTGAAACGCTTGCTCTTTGAATTTTTAGTGACTCATTAAATTGTTATGCAAGTTAGTGAGAAGCACTTGATGTTGATGACAAATGAACAGTTGAACAGTTGGCTTTCTCGAAAACCTCTTTTGCAATCACAGGAAGTCAGTCGGTCTCCGTTTACACACATATGTCTATTGGGATGCAACGAACTATACAGACAGAACTTTGTGCACAGAGTATCTTTCTTCGAACCAATTCCTCATTCAGATTTCAGGAACTACATGGTAATTACTTGTTTGTCAGAAGTAAAAGTCACTAAACAAACCAGACATAATGCTGACTAAATAGAATGAATAAAAAAAGAGATGTGATGACGTGGTTTGACATGGTGCGTCTGCAGATAAAAGCCCCAATCTCTTCATATTGACCAACACAACTTCTAGATTTTGTGTAGACATTACATGGATTAAGAGTTTGGCTGGGAAGAAAGTCTAAGAAGAATCATGAGGAGCACATGTATGGTCACTGTGCTCCTACTGAAAATGCTACAGTGCCTGGCATTAGATGGTGCAGTATTTCAACTCTTGATTTTAATCTGTTTCAGATTTTTTAAATAGCAGTAGTTGCATATAGAAATCTGTGTCTAATTATTGCTTTTATGTCAGTATAATATAGACAAAACATTTTCTAATAGCTGACTACTGGAATATTTATGAGAACTTTTCATTTTTTAACAATTTCTCTTTTCAGATTCACCATTTCAACTTACCAACGCAGCTGGTTTTTGCATGGTTAAAACGGACTCCATTTGCCAAGAAATACGCTGGACAACTGCTGACCGATTGCTGGTGCCTGGGAAAAATAAATGTCTGGGAGTCCAGGGAGCAACTGCGATGAGTGAAGTAAGCCTCTATGATTGTGATGAAACAAGTGCGCTCCAAAAATGGACCTGTGCGAATGGAAACCTGCTCACCCTCCAAGCGAGCACCGAACCCAAGCTATTTGTTGAGCTCCAAGCAGATAACAAAGCCATACTAGTGACAACAGCAGGACCCAATAGCAAACTCACGATATCAGGGACATCCAGTGGAGCTTGCACGAGAACATACAGAGGTATAAAACTACATTCTTCGCAAGATCCAAGTAACTAACTTTTAATCAGTATCAAATGGACTGCTTAATTGCAATTTTTTGCTTTTTTTTATTCATTTTTCAGAACTTTATACGATAGAAGGCAATGCAGCAGGAAGGCCCTGCATGTTCCCTTTCTTTTATGAAAACCAGTGGTACTCAAGTTGCACTTTGACCGACTCCCCAAATAACCAACACTGGTGTTCTGTTGAAACTAGATACGAACATCAGACATGGGGCTTTTGCCCAACAAACAGTGAGTACTGAACAATCTTTTCATCTTAGTAACATTTGTGTTTTAAATGCATGTTGTTATGCCATTTTAAATTAAAAAAGCACTTTGTCATTAGTGAATGTTGATCTCTTAAAAAAAAATAAACTTGAGAAAAGCAAAATAACATAAATATGCTACCTCAGTAAATTGGTAAATCTTCTTGAAAGTGAATGAAACCCTCAAGGCCGGTTAATCATAAAACATAAAAACTACAAAAGAACAATAATAAAAGTGCTTGTACGCAGCACTTTGCTCACAGAAGGAAAGGGTTTGGCAGAAAAGTTTCCTTAAGAAACAGGTTTAATTTTTGAGGATTGTAAAGCATTTAAAAGTCTTGGGATGCCTCCTGATGTATGGACTGAGGTTCAACTTGAGCCACCAAACATAGTTGTATGTTTGTATGCAGACTGATATTTCTAACAGCACTTGCTGGGTTTGAGTTCACGAGCTTGAATTATTTCACTCTGTAGCTAATCTATATAATGTAAAAGTTACATTTCATTGTGGAATTACTGAAAAACTAACATTTATTTGCTGTTTAACCCCTAAGCGGTCACCCTGAGAATGCATACATGTTATTTGATGTCCTCATGACAGACAAGTTTTTTTTTTATTATTTAGTTAGATTAACTTGTATATAATATTTTTGCAGATAAGGACAACTGGAGCAAACATCCAATAAGTGGAGCACTTTATCAACTGAACATCAATTCTGCTTTGACATGGTCACAGGCCGAAAAAAGCTGCGCGCAGCAGAGCGCCTCCTTGCTCACCATCACTGACCCCCACGAGCAGGCATATATCACAGGTTCAGTGACTTATAAGAACTCAGACTGGCAAGAAAATACATGAGCTCTTCATGGTCTTTCTTTTTAAATGTTCTTTTATTTCACTTATAGCATTGATCGAGCCAGGAGGTGCCCGCCAAGGATACAAACTTTGGATTGGGCTGAGTCTGGATTCAGAACATGGCTGGAAATGGTCTAATGGGGACCCTTTTCGATACCTTAAATGGGATTCAGGTAGGATTTTTCTGTCTCATATATCAATAAAAATCACAAGGTTCACAAATAGCTTTCCTTTAACTTTTTACAAGCTTGTGTTGCTTTTGAGTTACTGTTCTTGTCATTTATATACAACAACAAAAACTCTAGCCACTGCGTTGTATTTACACAACCATTTTCTGTCAAGACAGAAAACTAAACACATTACAAAATTAAATCCTGATGTGAAAAAATAGTTATGATAAGTGACGCTGCAACATAACAACATTGTCCATCATGTCGTTTTAGGACACCCAGTTAGCAATCCAGCACATACCTGTGGAATGATGGATGGGATTTTAGGGTACGAATGGCAAAGTTCAATATGCAGCAAGAAATTCGGCTACATCTGCTACAGTAAAGGAGTTCTGGCTTCTCCAACGGATGGTAAGAGAATTTTTCTTATCAGTTCTGGGAGAAATAAAATATGCTTATGATGTTGTGAACTTATATTTGTACATTCTCCTTTTGTGTATCCTGCAATCAGGTCTTGAAATGGGACATTGTTCAGCACAATGGACTCCATACAATGGTCACTGCTTCCGACTTTATCAAAATGCTCAAAGCTGGCTTGGTGCTCAGCAGACTTGTCGTAAAGAAGGAGGGGACCTTGCGAGTATTCACAATATAGAGGAACATAGTTTTGTCACGTCTGAGCTTAAATATGGTACTCCTATTTTTATATCAATCTTTCTTCTGGTGGTTTCTTAGTTTGGGGTTTTCTTACACTTGACAAACTATCTAACTGCTAACTTGAACACAAATTCAAGCTAACTATTTTGCCTTTCCTTTTAATCACAATAAGGAATCTGCAAACTAAGCACATAAATTAAAGTTTATGAAGTCCTATAAACTAATGATAGATATGTAGATGTATAATAGCCATTCCTTTATTTATTTCCTCTGTCTGCAGACTCCACTGATGAGCTTTGGATTGGACTCAATGACATTAAAACAGAACGCCTGTTTGACTGGACTGACCACACCAGAGTTACCTTCACTAGCTGGGAGTTTGGAAAACCACAGAGCGCAAATAACCAAAACGATTGTGTTCTTGTCAGAGGAGAGGTGAGAAACATTATGTTCTATTTTAAATGTGACAAATTTGAATCTGGTCTGGTATGGTGAAGCTGGGCCAAAAAAGCAAAGTTCTCAATTTACCAATGCATTTATAGTCGCTCAACTTATGAGATGGGATCCATAACAGTAGATGAGCTTCCTTTATAGAACATCAACTGTTTCTGTATCAACTGTGTTAGTTCAAGGATTTGATCAGGTTGTCACCCACTTGGAGATTTTCAAGTAAATCCCATTGATAGGAGAACCGGAACTCTTTGGATTTATATTTATTACAGTAATTTTCAATAAATTAGAATATACAATTCGATGAGTCTTGTTTGTCAGATTAAAAGTACCTTTTGACAATAACAACCTTTAAGCAGGTATTAAACATACTTTTCATTAAGCCAACATTTGCGTTTTTAAAAATAGTTTTATTGCTCAGATGAAATACTTTCATTAACTGTAAGTGGAAAATCTTCATAATTTACAGATTCAAACATCCATCTGAGTGTAATTAATCTATAAATTTGTTTCACTTATTAATTAAGTTCCTAAAATAAACTAACTTTTCTATATTATTTTGAATGGGTCTGCATAGATGTAATCTATGCAGACAATATATTGTAAAACCAACTGTATATTTTCTTCCTGTAGAACGGAAACTGGGCTGATCGAGACTGTAAGGAAAGCCATGGCTTTATTTGTATGAAAGCCAGTGCTTCTGAACCCACTGGAGATGAAGTACAGCAGGATGCAGATTGCAAAGCTGTGAGTGATTTTTTTCAAGTCTGGAAAAAAAATGTTTTGATATTTTATCTGCTATAAAAGCAAAAGAGGGAAGATTTCAACAAAGTAAATTTTAAAAAATTCTCCGAAGTGCTGAAAACACAGAACACAGTTTTCATAAGTGATAGAACCAGAAATTCACAATTGTCAGCTCATCGTTTTTCTACCTGTTGTATTGTTTTGCATCTTGACACAGAAAGAGATGAAAATGCTCTTTTTATTTTTCCTGAAAAGGGTTGGAAAAGATACGGTTCCTACTGTTACTTCACTGGAACGGAGAGAAAGACATTTGAAGACGCGAAAGAGGACTGCAAGAGATCAAATTCTTACTTGGCAGATGTTTCAAACAGGTATATATACATATTCTTATAGGCATGTTAAAAAAAAGAGAGAGAGAGAGTGAGCAAGGCAGATTTCTAACAATAAAGAGATTTTGTGATACTAACAAGCCACATTTGTTTATAAGAAACATTGTTAAAGTCATAAAATGCAATTAATTTTCTTGTGAGGATAAATAAATTAGGTGACATAAGAAGAAACAACTGGTCCTCCGAGATAAAGAAATGACAATTAAAAAGCCTTAAATGTAGAAAAACACATGAAATATTACACCTTGTTGTTCTATATAATCTTAGACCTAGAAGGACTACATAGCAGCAACATCTCATTCATAAAATCTAACTGTTTAACTAATGTGAAGCATACTGTAGCTCTATCTTGTTATTTAAGAAATACCTTTACATTATTGCATCTAAATAGCTCAGTATTTAGGACTAACACACCTAACTTAATCTTTATCTTTAGCTACATTAACCTATTTGGTAGCTCAAAATCAAATATGTAAGTTAAGTAACAAAAATCATTCAGTAATACAGCTTCCAAAGTAGCTGCAAGTAAACAAAAGTGGTAAATGATTTATTATTTTATTTTCCATGTTTCCAGGGTGGATAATGCCTTCCTAGTCAGCTTGGTGGGCCTCAGATCTGAGAAACATTTCTGGTTAGGGCTTTCAAACCAGAAGAACCTAGATGTTTTTGAGTGGACCAACAAGGCCCCTGTGAGATATACTCACTGGAACAGGGAAATGCCAGGTACAAAACATCTATGTTCATATAATGTGTTTGAAAGTAACTTTTACAATGACAGTTTTTAATTTCTTTGCCAACAAGGCAACAACCAAGGTTGTGTCGCAATGACCACTGGCAGCACTGCGGGCCTCTGGGACGTTTTGCCGTGTACAAACAGAGAGAAGTACATCTGCAAATATCAAGCAGAAGGGGCAGCTATGACGCCTGCACCAACAACTGTTCCCTCTGAACATTGTGTATATGGATGGATCAGAATGCCATCAAGACATGTCTGCTACAAGGTGAAATTTGACATTTTTAATTTATGCAGTACTAAACTGCAATGATTTGTCAACATAAGCAACAATGTCAGTTAGAAAAAATTGTTGATTGCAATTTTGATTGTTTTAGGTTTTCAAATAATTGAAATATTAATAATATAAGCCTCAATGGCTGCTTTACAATAATTTGAAACCATGAGTTTGCCTTTCTGAGTGAGTCTTCCCTTTTAACTTGTTTGAGGCAACCTGCACATTTTCTCATAGTTTTGATGATGACAGTTAACAGATAAACAAAAGACATCAGAGGGTGAACTACAGTCTGATGGGAGACATCACATCCACTTGAATTTTGCTCATTAATAAAATGATGGATGAATGGACACAGACAGATAACAGGAGGTGAACTTCTTGTGTTTTTAGGTATTTTCAGAGCTTTCAGAGACTAAGTCATGGTTTGAGGCCAGGGACTACTGCAGAACAATCGGAGGAGACCTACTAAGCTTCCACAGGGCTGATGAGTTGAATTTGGATAAGGAATCAACTAGGTACAGCATGACTTTATTTACCTACTGCCATAAACAGCAATTTTTTAATGAGATGCACCAGAATGCTTTTTTATGTTGTTTTCTTTCTTTTTTTTGTTTTTGTTTACAAAATGATCAGTATCCCTTTGGTATTTTCTCAGTAATTGCTAATAAGGCTGAAATCACATTATGGATAAGGAATACTATGTAGCATGCTTACATTATAAAATGTTGTGTATATTTGCCTTTTCAGTGAAGTATATTTTTAAGGGTTGTCTCTATAGTATGCCTCTCTGGGATGCACAAGGCAAGACTGTAAGACAGACTTCAATGAGTAAATACATTTAGTAAGCAATGAAAATATATTTAGCGATTAAGCAAGCGCAAAATTTAGATTATAAAATAGTAGAAATTAAGAGGCTGGTTGGAGGGACAAAGCCAGTGAAACTAAGAGTCTCTGAGCCTTTTTGTAGGAGTGCAGGGAACACACTCCTATAAAAGTGGTCGTTATCCATACTCATCCATATATGGCAGCCTGCACCTGAGGAATGTGTAGGTCACCCAAAGCACTCTTGTATTTGTTACTGAAACTTAAACATATAACCTGTTTCCAGTTCATACACCAAGAGCCGTTTACCACTCTGGATTGGACTTAGTGCCAATGACCAGGGCACTGGTTATGTGTGGAGTGACGGATCCCCAGTGAGTAAACAGATGTCTTTCTTTGCAGGGCTTCTTAATCCGTGTCAAAACTATTTACGCATATCTTTATCATAATGGTTTCCTTAACAGGTAAACTTTCAGCACTGGGGTTATGGACAGCCAAACAACGAAAACAATGTTGAATCTTGCGTTGAATTACGCAATTGGGATAAATCAGGGTTTTGGAATGATAATCAGTGTGGAAAACCTAATGGCTGGGTTTGTCAGATCCGTACAGGTAAAATGTGGCTATGGCATACAGTTATATAAAGTTATTCTTAGATACATTTAATGTTACCAAAGTTCTTGTTATACTTCCCAGTTATACCATATCTTTTATGACTCCTGGTGTCCTTTCCATCTTTATGTAGGATTGACTCCAAAGTCACCCCCAACCCCTCCAACTCCAGGTGAGTGTATTATGTAATAACTTTAATACAATAACTCAGTTTTTCAATTTGAGATGCAATAGTCAACACTTACTGGCGGTGATACCCTTGGAAGCCCCTCATTCTGTGCGCCTATTTTTGTTCTCACAAATAGAATATTACTTTTTGAAATTTATAAATCACAACTGTGTTGTAAACAACCTGTGATCAGCCTGGATTTGACTGGTTCACTTCCACCTCAGGTAGCATGTTCTCCTTGCAAAAAGAGTTTAAACCCTGAGAAACGCTTTTCTTTATATGTTTACATGTCTGCCAGCGTTTACCCCAGAAAAACTGCTAAGCCCAGTGGTAGAAGCGCCAAGATGGTCCACCAACAGGCCACCATGTTTTTGTAGTAAAAAATGTCAAGTTGACAGGAAATGTAGAAATATTACTGGGTAATTACAGGTTACTTGTTGACAATACCTATAGAGTCTTAAAAACAACAAACAAAAATACAATAAAAATAAATAATGTAATATTTTTGCACTTATGTTAAATCCCAATTAAGTAATTAACCAACGGATTTTCAAACTCTATGCAATGCTGATTATATTGAGGGCTGACTCCAGGCATAAATGAACTAAGCGGCTGCTTAGGCATAAATGTTAACATTTTATCACAGACCATAGATGTAGAATTTTAACATTTGCTTATTGAGAATAACAATGTTGTTAAATTTGATTTAATGATTTCTGTGTAGTTAATTATTTAACATTTAAATTTAAGATTTAAATGTGGTGTAAAAGTTTAATGAAGAATCTTCATAGGTAGATTGTTGTGTTACCATAGCTACCATCTGATGCGATGAGTTTAATGTTTGTGTTTGAGCTCGGTTTGTTCACAAATATGTACATTTCAGCAAAATACAAACATCAGTGATTTCCTTTAAGCTCTGCCAGTTAATCCAGGGCTACAACCTGCCTGTACTGTATCAGACTTTCCTCATACAGAGTATCTAATATGCAATATTTGTTATGGCAAATGTGCAGATTACAACCGTACCGCTGATGGTTGGCTGCAATGGGGGGGAAATCAATACTTTATTGAAACCCGGAAAATGGCCAATGAAGTTGCTCGGAAATCCTGCAGAGAGAAACATGCTGACCTTGTAACCATCAACAGTGAAGAAGAAAGTGTTTTCCTGTGGAAACAGGTATGTTTATTCATTCTTCGGTATAGCACAATTCCAATAGCTCATTAAAATATAACTACAAAATACAATAAAACTCAAATTTAGCTTTTCAAAAAGAAATCAATATTCACCAGACATCAGTGAAATTTTAATTTACTTTAATCTATATAAACAATTCTGTGAACAGAGAATCTCAAAATTATTCATACCCTTTGAACTTGTTTGCATTTTATCATAAATATGTAAAATGTATATCATTGGGATTTTGTGAGTTAAATTCACACAAATGTTCATGACATTGTGGAGCTGAAGAAAAATAATAGATTTAAACATTAAAAAATAAGAATCTAAAAAGATTAATTGTGGTTTTCAGCCTCTTTTTTATTTCAGTTTTAATCGGTCTTTAAAAAGTCTGATCTGCAGATTCCAATTTTGGCCGATCCACAATTTTTGTCTGAAAAGTTAAATTAAATAGCGATAAAGTCTCTAAGTCTCTCTCATGGGATAGTAAAATGTGACAGTGAGGTTTAGGTAGGTATAATTGGTGGATAAGATCAGTTTCCTATGTACGTTTTGGATGATCTCCCAAAACTAAGGAAATCAGTGAGCAGTTTATCTGTGTTTATGGTAAGCATTTTTGCATACCTGCCTCAAGCTAAAAAGCACCTGAGATTGGAGTGTAGATTTATCTTTCAGCATGACAGAGGAGAGCTAAAATATCTTGCAGCATGTAGTGTGTTTTGCCCTGTCTCAATAACAGATGAGACCTAAAATCTATGACCCAGGATTAAAAAGTTCTTGCTACAGACATTTTTACTGGGCTATTTTATAAAGAATAAATATTATCCAATATATATATATTTAAAGCTGGTCTAGATACACCCCAAAAAACGTCAGCAATCACTTTGGAAATAGTCAGTTCAATAGAATATTACTTCCAGGGCTAGAAACAAATGTACGGTAGTCATTTACAACAAATGTAAAAAACAAATGAAAAAAGGAACTATCATGTCCCATTCCTTTCACAATTAGTTTGGAATATGATATTTATTTCATTTGACTTTTTTTTTTCTTTTGTGACATCAGTATTATACTGATGTCGTTTTGTGAAATCAATATAATCCAAATACAAAGTTTATATTTGGATTTTAGTTTCATTAAGTTCCTCATTTGACTGAGCCAAATGAGGAACTTAATGAATTGGAGAAGAAATTAGGTTATATGCAGCAGGATTAGAATTATATTTGCCTTTTGCAAAGTTCACTGAAGTACACAATGTTATGAATTTACACTAGTTATTCCTTCTGAATTTCTTGTTACATTTCTCTTACATATTCTCCTGCACTCATAAACTAAAATAAGCCTTTGTTTGAGTATAGATATGCCAACTTTCTGGTTCTGTCTGGATTGGACTAACTGTGGATTTTGACAAGTCTTTCCAGTAAGTATATGTTTCAAACATATCTGGGGAAAAAGGAATATCAATAAATCTGTTTGCAAGCTTTCTTCCAAAGCATTATAACTAACTATAATGGTAATAGAGCAGATTAATGGATTAGTGTATTTTCCTTTGCATGCTTGACCTCGTCTTTTCTTGCTTTAAGGTGGATGGATGGTTCTCCAGTAATTTATCAAAAGTGGGATGACAGACAACCTAATTTTATTAATTTTGATGAAAACTGTGTTGTCATGAGATCGTATCATGGTGAGTAGACAACTAAATGAAAATAACTTAAAAAAAACATTTCATATAGTTTGTTGTTAGTAATATGAACCTTTATAGTTTGGGAACATTTTAATTGGAATGGCCATGATGGACTGATCATTACATCTTACATGGTTTGAAGTTTGACTTCTTTTGTGATTTTCTATTTTCTTGTGACTAAAAAGAACTTTCTTTATTTTGTCCTTCCGATTGTATTTTTTAGATAATGACGCAAGAGGATAGGGTACTGCAGAAAAATGATTCACCAGCTTTAACTCATTTCAAAAATACAGATAAAACTAAAACCAGGGGAGGGATATGAACTATTAACAAAATAGTTATTATTATTATGCTGCCATAAATATACTACTGGTAGTTTTTTACTTTATTATTTCACATTCACCTACACCCATAGATTTTCTTCTTACTTATCATATTTTTATTTTAAGGGCCAGAACAGAAAGATTCAAATCAGAACAATAATGAAGAAAACAGAAAAATTTAATAACAAGCTATCTGTGAACAGCTAAGAAAAAATATGGGTCAATTTTGGAAAAGAATTATATATAAAAAAGGACAAAAATATGTAAATATGAATACTCTGGTAAATGTCACCAATCCCTATGTATATACACACAAAAACGTGAGATGCATATTGTGGCTTTCTGACTGATCATTTATGGTTTCACAGGGTTCTGGCATGATTACAACTGTGGATTTGAATTCGGCTCTATTTGTAAGCGCAGTAGCTCACCTCCTGTCAATGCCACCGTGGCTCCTACAGTCCCACCTAAAGGTAACTGCAAAGAAGGCTGGAAGAAGATCAACTCCAAGGTGAGAATTGTCTGAGCTAATAATGACAGAAAAACATGCTCATGGAAACAGTTGAGATGAATATTCTACAAGTGATAAAACCCTATCTCTATCTCCCATAAGAATGCAAAAAATGATCTTGAATGACACATAAAATCGTTGGAGTGATCTGAACTGGCCCTCTGGCTTCAGTTTTATATATTGAGAGTATCTGGTCCTCTTCCCATTGGAGCTAGATCGAATGCATTCAGTTGGAATATACACAAGTAGTAAATTAATTTCTTATGTCTCAATTTCAGTGTTACAAGATCATAAGTAACGAAAAGATAACATGGTTTGATGCAAGACAACGATGTAAAGACATGGGAGGAAACTTGGCCTCTATTCCCTCAAGACATGAGCAAGGTTTGTTTTCTCATAAAAGTTTTAAACATTTACTTCAGTTCAGGTTATTTGCTACAAATATATTTACTTGAGTATTTTGCTAAGTTTTCTAGCCATCAGCTTTGCTGTAGTTCAGTTATCATTGAGGTTTTACTCCTATTTATGCTTTGTCTTTGGCTACTAACCGCCCTCATTAGAAATATTGTGTTTGCAGGTCTAAACATGATTGGGTTTATCATGTTTCCATGCAAAGTGATGGAAATTTCCATGCCAATCAGAAAAGCCAGAAATGTTATTATGTTGTTGATCTGGAGTTGTCTGGGATTTTAACGACTGTTTTCTGTTTTCAGTGTTTTTAGTGTCTGAAATGACTAACACACCAAACAGAGACCTGTGGATTGGTATTCATAGTTTGCATAGCGATGGGTTTCACTGGACTGATGGACGGCCAAACTCTTATGTCAATCTTTATTTTAAAGTAAGTACACATTATATGTTTGTGTTGTCAATTTGAAAATGTTATTACTCAGACAATTTATTAAATATAATTGTTTGTTTTATGTTTTAGCAGCGAAATAGGTATTCATCCTCTCTGGATACGGTAAGATAAACACATTCAGTTTCCTTTGTGCAAAATCAGTGGTTCTACAATTTGTCTCCTGCTAGAGAAAAATGTTTGACTTATGAGTTGCAACTGCTTCACAGTTTTAGCAATCTTTGCGAAAATGTTATTTGATAATTTTATTTTAATCCCATAAATATTTTTGAAAAATAAACAAGCATTTTGTAGTTCATTTGCTTAGTGAAGAAGAAAAGCTTTATGATTAACCTAATAAAAACTAACTTTTGGTTTTCATACAAGCCAAGTTGCCTCCTATAAATTTGTATGTGAAATTGCTTGAGAGCAATTTATTTGTATATTTAATATTTTTAAATCATGACTTAAAAATGTATATTTGAAGTGAAGATTTCTAAGCTATTTATTGATTATTTATTTTTCTTTTTGGATTATTTTGCAGAGTCCCTATGACAAAGACATAAGTAATTCTTAGATTATTTAAATTTGAATAAACAGAAACCATTCCTTTTGCTAATGAAACAAGCTTTGCTCTGATCCACTAGCAGAAAATTATGTCCTAATAGTGAGAGTTGTAGACCAGGGGTGGGTTGTAGAGCAGGACCTAACAGGGACTCAATGAAGAAAATATGACTGAATAAATATAATCTCTCCCTGTAATTCTGATCACAACTCTCTCAGTTTTCCCCTGCGGGGATCACAAACATTTCTCTGATTCTGAGGTATACAGATTATAATAATCTTACAATGTTGGTTTATTTAGCAGTTTTTAGTGTTTTGAGATGAGGTGAGTATTTTCTCAAATGTAATTTTTACCATTTTACACTTAACTATTAAAGGTTTTTTGAACTATATCTTCTGCCCTGTCATTTCTAGAACAAAATGTGTGCTGTGATCAACGCTAATCCTTCAATTAGAATTGGAAAATGGGTACCTAAATCCTGCAATGACACCAATGGATTTATATGTTTAAGTGGCATACGTAAGTCATTTAACATGGTTCCTGTTGATTGTTTTCAAAACAGTAAAATTTTCACTTGACTTACTTGCGTACTACACCTATCTGTCCCACTTTTAACCTTCAGTCCACGTCTAGTTTATTTCTCTCTGTGAAAAAACTGCAAATGATTGGTAAAATTTCAAACAAAATTTGCATAATTAATACTTGTAAATAAGAATGTGTAGTTGTAAATTGATTTTTGTAACCTTGTAAAAAGGATTTTCTTTTCTTTCCTTTGACTGATTGGCCAATCACAAATGTAACAATCCAATACGATTATGGCTGGGCTTGGCTGTTGCAGCCACAAGATTTTATTAAAACCATTTTGATTGCATAATCCTTCTACTTTGCTCCAGATGTCCAATGTTACTTACATGGTGGTTTTTCTCCTGCAGCAAAGTTAGTTTTAAGTTAGATATGTGATAGACATTCTCCTCATATTTCACTACAGGCAGCAATGGCTTCTCATGCAGTGTGCTGTTACAGCATGAGATATGTCACTTAGGAAGACTCAATGTACCTATGCAGAAGGCATTGGTTCAATATGGGACCACCAACAGATTCTAGTTGGTAGAAACACATAAACAGCAAGACCTCAAACCCTAAACTCAATAGCTTCTAAGTGACCCAAACAGTGATACTGAATTATGTTACTACTCTAGGCTAATGACATACACCTGATTCTATGAGATTTTATGGATCTCCTACTGAACCTCTCTGTAATCTTAGTGGATTGTTACATTTTTAATTGACATGGCATTGACCAATCAGCTGTAAAAATTAGTACCTGCAGGTGGAAACTCACATGAAAGCAAGGGAGTTTTTTTTATTTGCATCAATAAAAGGACATTAACAAAAATGATTTGTAACTTGAGTAATTATTTTTTACAAATAATGTTTTTTTTTTTTTTCACACAAATTCTTTACTATGGATGCACAAAAAATGTTTCTCCATTTTATTTTACAAGGTTACACAACTCATGCATTCTAATTTACAAGTAGACAGTATTTAATTATCATCATTTATAATATGTAAATGTATACATATTTAAATGCACATTTTTGCAATGATGTAAGTACCATAATTGAAAACTCAAAATCATTTCTATTCTGAAACAGAACCAAATAATCCTGATACAACTAAACCAACAAATCCAGAGAATTACTTCAAAATCCTAAATGATTCCATCAAGCTTGTTACCCAGCAAAAGAGTTGGTATGAAGCTCAGAAGACCTGTGAAGCTGAGGGTGCCAAGCTGGTCAGCCTACGGAGTGAGTGGACACAGGCTTACATTGAGCTGCTGGCTTTGAATCTTAATCGTCCTCTGTGGATTGGAATCAATAAAACTCAGGTATGGTCTTTAAAGCCTCTAAAAGTAAACATTTATTCTAGATTCCATTCAAACTTATCAGATGTAATGCTTTCATGACAAAATACTCACAGGGAATTGACAAAAAGCTATTTTTTCAAGGTACAACACCTGTCTAATGTATTAAGTGGAAATATACTGTTACAAGAATTTCAGTTTGACCAGTTCAAAAATGTTTAACAGATATTTTAGATATTTAACAATGTTTAGCCCTTTTTACCAAATTACACTGAATGTTTCTCAGCAATGCTAAGTCATAGAGTAATGCTTTAATTTCAAAACAAGATATTTGTCGGTTATCTGTGTTACCAAAAATGTAAGAACATTTATTTAACACAACACATTAGGTAATTGAGCCATATGTATTATCTCTTTTTAATTTTTTTTATTTTACTTTCAGACTAATAACTACTTCCAATACATAGAGGGCTGGACAATGACTTTTGCCCACTGGAATATAAATGAGCCACGTAAAAATGGAATTTGTGTTTATGTGGATGTTAATGGAAAATGGAAAACCAATGATTGCAAACAGAACTTCAGCAGTCTTTGCATGAAGTCCACAGGTAATAGCAAACTAAATATATTCTAAATAAATATATAAGCACGTATATCCCTTAATTTGCTTAAATCCACACTTTACTGTTTAAATTTTCTTCTATTTTTCTATGTAATGCTAAATAAATTTTAATAAAACGTTTTTGAATTATTAAAATAAGTATCTTGTAATACTGTTTATATAATACACAGATAGACCACCAGAAGTTAAGTTAGACGATTATCCTGGAGTTTGTCCAGAAGACCCAAATCCAGTTAGTTCTGGATATAGGTATTCTCGGCTTTCATTTGGCCGACAACAGAGGTCGACCTGGAAACCTTTCAGAGGTTTTTGCTACATATTTTTCTCCGAAGAGAAAGAGTGGCAAGATGCAGCTACTAACTGTGTGGTACATGGTAGGTGTTTTCTGTAAAAAATGCTGTAGTTAAAATTTATGTTGCATTCACAAAAAAATAACTACTGGTGTGTTCTGTGAAGGTGGAAGCCTTGTCAGCATTGGAGATCCCTTGGAACAGGAGTTCATACTTAATAACATTAAAACATTTCAAGACTCAGAAGCATTTTATTGGCTGGGCCTGTTCAAATCTAATGAAGGTAATGAACATCACAAAAAGGCAGTCTTAAAGGAAAAACTATCCAAAAATGTGTTTTCTATGTTTTACAAAAGTAATTTTACAATGCAAAATATTTGAGCCGCATTAAGTTGTGTCTACTTTCTTCTACTCTTTGAGTCAATTACATTTAGCGAGTTTTAGATTTTGAACCTAAATGTGTGAGTTTGTGAAAGATAAACTTACTGTAGTAAGTTGTGTCAACTTTTTTATTAATTTTGTCAAGCCTCTTAGAGTTTTTAGCTTAGCACTTAAAAAAATATCGAAAGCAGAAAACGACAGGAGTGGGAATTGTTTCCCAGAATGCTTAGCGGCATGTTTTTGTATCCTGAGACGGAAGTGTGTTTGATCTGACTGTTGTGTGTTATTAAGGGAAATGTTTATTTCCAGCAATTCTCAGCTTACAAAGCTTGAGGATAATGTCCTGTTCACACTAAATATTTGAGAGCAGAATTCATTGTAATGTTTAATAAAATTCATCACCAGATCAAAGATTTTCTTCATGCAATTTGACACAAGAATTTCAATTATTCTAAAGTAATTATTTAACCATTTAGTTAATTAAGTAGTTAACTAAAAATAATCTGGTGTTATTGTGAGTGAAAATAATAGAGAAATGTGTTCTCTTTAACTAGGTGAGGGCAGTTTTTTCTTTCATATTGTGAAATAATTATTTGGTTTAAATTGCAGCATTAAGTTAAAATTCCCCAATTCAAGATTAATTAACCTTAAAAACAATGTTTATGAACTTTAATTTCGGAGTTAAAACCAAAACCATTTTCTTGTTGACTGAAATTGCATTTTCAAGGCAGCAGTTTTTCAAGTTTTACCACCCTCAAATGTTTTACAATGTATTTGTGCAATTTGTTGTTTATTTCTATTTTTAAACATTTTAGATATTCCATAAAATACAGCAAACAATAAAACACATATCTGTCTATCCTCAGGAGAATGGCGGTGGTTGGATAAAACGGTCATGGATTTTGAAAACTGGAACGAGGACAAGTATGGCTACTTCGGTATGATTAGTGCATCAGACGGGAAATGGCATATGGGGTATCGATGGCAGGATAACTCATACATCTGTAAAACAGCCAAAGGTAAAACTTTACCATTTATTAAATCTCAGCTGTAAACATTTTTCTTTCATTTCATTTTCTAAAAATATTTAGGGTATGTCAATTATGGTATATAGCAACTATCATGTGTTTCACTTTTTATTTATGAAAAGGGAAAAAATAGAAATAGCCTTAATGTTAAATTTACTTAAATGTTATTTTTATTTATTGGAAATGTGTGACGTTTTCTTGGTGTTTCACCAACTCTTTGAAGTGACCTTAGTGGTCTGGAGTGAAGTTTCTGGCAATGACATTTTGAACTGACCTGGAACTGCTTTTCCTTCAGGTCACTTCAAAATTTTGTTGCCAAATCTTGAGAGCTAATGTCATATGCACCGCAGCTAGCACACTAAAATCTAACAAAGACTGTTTTTATGACCTGTGGGTTTTATGACCTGATTGAATCCCTGTTAGGGTCTGGTGTTAAAAACTTTGATGTATCAAAGGTGGTTCTATAACTTTGTATTACTCTTTTCTCGATTTCTTTCCTTTTTAAGGAAAGAAGTGATATCTCACATAGGAATGTAAGATATCACAACTCCAAAACTGTGTGTAAATTAACTTTCTTTAAACTCAAACTTCCAACTTTTGTGCTATCAAAATCACGTCAATAGCATTTCAGACAGTTCCCTAGCAATATACTTCTCATTTTAGCTGTAGTAAAAAGATTGTAGTGTAACTAATTTTATTATCTTTGGTCTTATATTTTCTTTACAATGTAAACTTGATATTTACACTGTATCAAAAGAAATATTTCTCGCACTTTTCCTCAGTTTTTTAAACTTTGTCTATTTGTTTGACTTTGTTAAAGACCACATTGATACCTCTTTCATTCTTTTGAGAAAAATAGCTCCCTAAAAGCTTACATTTCACAGTAAAAGCCACATAGACAAACAAACATGGTCCTCTCAACATTAGAGTGCAAGTAATTTAGAATTTGTTAGCAGCATGCAAATAATTTCTAGCTGTTAAAAAGAAACCAAATCCACATCATTTATTGATAAAGTTTTCTTTTTGTTTCTAGTGTTACCTTCAAAGCCATCACCCACACCAAGTAAGTCATGCTTTCATCTTTTTCTATTTGGGAAAAATCTGTTTGTTTCTCTTCATCTACTTTTATTTCTCTGCAGAGGTTGTCATGAGTCCTCAAGGTCGGGGTCACACAGCTTTAATTGCTTTCTTATTCATTGGTGGGATCGCAATGGGAGCAGGTATTGCTTACTTCCTGTTCAAGAAGTCTGGTCATCAGATGAATATCATACCAATCCCTGGAGGGTTAACGGCCTTTGACAACCCACTTTTCAGCAGCAACCGGTCACAGAAAGATTTGGTGGACGCTAAAAAACTATTGGGGAACGCAGATGAAGATAACAGTCAACCTGTAATAACTATATAATTGTAAAAGACAGCAGATGGTGCATGGAAGTATAATAAATAAGATTCCCAGCATGGAGAAAATGCAAAGTTACACAGTTGATAGGTCAGAGCATTCTCTGACTAACAAAGGAAGTTATCTCGCTACACTTCCTACGTGATTTGCACAGATGTAAGTGGTGTTTTGCAACCCTGCAAAAACACCTAGGATCATTGGTTTCTTATCTTTGCTGACAGTCCTCATCTCCAGCAGGAAATTATGAACTTAGCTTCCTTACATCTATAATGCTGGAATGTGTAAGTTTCACTTCTGCCATCAATATGTAATGTTATTCTGAAACCAGGATATGTCTAGAAGCATAAGGTCAAAAGGCAACAAATGAGTAAATGATAAATCAAATGAATGTGATCAATAAATGATAATTAACTAGTATTTTTCCCAACAGTTACAAAAAAATCATTGCAAGAGATTATACATTTTGAAATACTAATGTTATATGTTGTAATATTTACAGTTGATTAAGAAATGGCTTGTGGGAAATTACACACTTGATAATTAATAATTAATGTAAAAGCCTTGTCCTGCCATTACGGTCATCAGTGTAATTTTCTACTGGTATTGTTAAAGAGCAATGATCTTTGAAGTGTTTGGAGCTCAAAAGGACTTCCTGCCATCACCCTAATCTTTAGCTTCCTCCACAAATTCTCTGTTAGTTTTAAGTAACAAATCTAGTTCCAGTTTTAAACATTAATATGACTCAAATGGTATAAGAAGCATGTAGATAAAAATAAAATCATTCCTTTAGATCTTTATCTGACATGGTAATCAGTGATATTATGCTTAACAGAAGAAATCAATCAATATTTAAAAAAAAATTCTAATTAACAAAACTTCCTGTCAACTAGTTGTTTTGGTAAAAAAAAATAAATGGAATCTGCTAATAAACCTATTCATTTTTCAGTTTTATTTTCATTTTTATAAAGTTGACCATATTGTATAATAAGTGGGATTTATATAGAAGGAATGTCCCTGATCTTAAATCTGTCTGAATGATAACTTTAATTATTTCTTTGACTATATAATTTTATTGATAAATTTGATCTGTTTTGTAAAGTGCCTTAAAATAACATTTGTTTGAAATGGGCATTATATGAATAAAACAAAATGAATGAAATTGAATTGATTTAATTTGTGAATTCAAATTAAATCAATTTAATCTGAAGGATCAGAAAAGCTATAATTTGGGTGGGAAATTTTACACAAATCATCAGTAATTATTCTGTTTTGATAATGATAGGATTGAATTAATAACCTATATAAATACTAATCATTATATTTTAGGACTGTAAGATTCTATGTCTGTTCCTGGAATGTGTGCTTTGTGAGAGATGCCTGCAGGAAGCAATAAGCGTGCTGAATTGGGAGCAGATACCAGCTTGCCTGGAGGCAGACTGAGAACTGACCTGACAGGAAAAACAACTGAAGGTTAAGGGTCAAAGTTTATGACCCAGAGACACAAGAACTGCGCTTAAGACCACAGCTGCATAAAGACTAGGAAACTTCATTGTATTAGAAAAAGTTTATGACAGGTGTGTTGGCGACTGGGTTTGCCCCTCCCTCAAGCAGTCGTCAACATCTATGTAACTAGGGACCGCCTAAGGAAAATAAAAGTGTAATGCGGAAGAGCGTGGGTTGGGAAGGCTGAGATGGAGAAGTCTTCTTTGAACCGCTCTCCGCTCTTCTGATTGTAAAATCTAAATTGTCTCCCTCCTTCTTTCCAGTGTCTGTGTGAGAATGTCCAGGTAAATAAGCCTGACAGAAAATATAACAAATTATTCAAGTTCTAATATCTCTATTTCAACCTGGAAAGACTCACACAAAGAGCAGCAGTTTGAAAGTTTTACTTGACATGGAAGTAAAATGCTTTGGTGCTCGGACTACGGCAGAAGACGTGTGTGCTGAGAACCCAAAATTTATGGTTCCAATTCTAATTTCCTCCTGCCACATGTTGATGTTGGGCAAAGCACTGAACTCAAAGTTGTTTGAGGCAGAGGAGCTCAATTTTTTCACAGATTAACCATCTCCTAGTATACAGTCAGTTAAAAATATATCTATATAGTATATAGATGCATAGTGATCTAAGACAAGTAACAAGGCATAACAATGAAGAAGCTGGTTTCCAAAGTTTGCCAGGGCAGCTTTGCTCTACAAAAATTATATCTGGAAATGGTAGCTTAATTGCATGGATGACTATTAGCATAAGTTTAGACCTGATATCGGAATAGACAGATGCATAAATAAAATGTTAACCTTCATCCATCTGGGTTACTTGCATGAGTGTCTGTGTGCTAGTTTGTCATCTGGGATAACAAGACGTTTCAAATATGAAAAGAGTTGCAGCATGCATCACCCCAGGGAGGCAAGGAGTGGGTAGCCTTGAAATGAATCACAAAGAAGTTCTTTTTACCTGGAGAAATACTTTCAGATTGTTTTGGTGATCCCGATGTACCCTCTCAAAATTTTTATAACTTTGCTTTTGTTTGAAAATAATCATGATAATTATGTTCCTTTTTTGTTTAATTTCTTTTTTGTTGTTGTTGTTTTTTAAATTAAACCTTGGTAAGAGTTATTTTTATGCACAAAGTGTTTTTTGGACAACACAACACACTTGAATATGAACTTGAAGTATTAACTGAATCAAATGATGAAATCAGAAACTGGGTTTGAGAAATCAAAAATGACAGTCAGCGTTTGCAAAAAATCCTTCCTTTTTGCAAAACTTGCAAAAAGGAAGGATTTTAGTTACCTAAGGCACAGTGATTTGATTTAATATTAAATTGTGCTGTGCACATTAAACCACAGTTTGACTCACTTCCTGTTTTTTTGGATTTCTTACGTCAGATAAAAAAAAAAAAAAAAAACAGAAATTGTGAAAAGCTTAGGACATTTACCCCTAAGGTGAGTTTATATTAATGTACCTTTCTGAATTTATTTCAGTGCTTTGCCTGGTTGTGTTGAGTCCTGCATTGAATTTAGGAGGATTATTTTAGCAAATAAACGCGTTATAAAATTATTTCAAGTTATTAAATAAGTTAAAATGTTTTTTTTATAACCAACTGCACATTGAAATACTTGGAAATGTGTTGATATGACTTTAATAAAAAATAAATAAGTATGAAACAAGTCTGTCAGAATTCTGACTTTAAGAAAAACCTTGAATAGGAGATTTAGTGACGTGTTGCAGCGGAATAAGTCAGTAACTTTAAATCCTCCCCTTTTCTGAAATCTCTAACATCACTTCTACATTTTCTGCAGGCAACATAGGATTAAATGCTCAGCTCTGGGGCATTTTAAAGGATCATAATGCACATCTTGTGTGTGATCTTGGGGCTTCTTTTTACAAATTCTCATTCATTGGAATCAAATGGTACAGTATTCCTGCTTTTGATAGCTGAACTTTTGTGAGTTTCTGGTAAAATGCATGGTTGTAAGCTTTGTTTTCAACCATTGCATATGGAGATTTGAAACAGTTTAACACCAGATTATTATTTTTAATCAGCTACTGTTATTGTATTGTAGATATTTATTTATTTATTTTTTTTTAGCTAATCATTGAACTGTTTTGAACAATTTCTCTTTTCAGATTCACCATTTCAGCTTACCAACACAGGCACAGATTTTTGCTTAGTTAAAACTGGTAGCACGTGCGATGACATACGCTGGACAACTGGCAATCGACTGCTGGTTCCCAGGGTGAACAAATGTCTGGGAGTTCAGGGAAAAAGTGTTGGGAATCAAGTAAGCCTGTACAACTGTAACGAAACAAGTGAACTCCAAAAGTGGGAATGTAAGAATGAAACGGTGCTTGCCCTCCAAGGCCAGGAGCTTTATATGGAGCTCAGAGCAGATAACCAAGCTGTACTATCAAAATCAGCGGGACCCAACAGCCAACTCACCATTTCAGGGACATCTAATGGAGCTTGCACAAGAACCTACAGAGGTAGGAGACTCTGTTGCTGTTTTGCTTTATTGTTCAAGGCTGGGTGGTCTATTGTGATCTTACTGTTTGTTGTAAGGCTCAGTACTTCTTTAATTAAAAGGATTTATGTGTGTTCATTAAATCTCTTCTATGTTTTTATGTACTTACTTTACAGAATTGTATACAATTGAAGGAAATGCAGCAGGGAGGCCGTGCATGTTTCCCTTCATGTACAAAACTCAGTGGTACTCAAGCTGCACTTCAGCCGACTTTGAAAACGGCCGCCTTTGGTGCTCAGTTGAAACAACATTTGAAAATCAACTGTGGGGCTTTTGTCCAACCAGCAGTGAGTACTGCTACAAAGTTTTGTTTTGGCGATAAGAGAGAGACATATTTACAGTGCTTTCTAAAACTATTCATACTGTTTGTACATTTTGCAAATTTTATTGCAGACCAGCACAAAATATTGGCTAATGGTGAAGTATAAGGAAAATGGTGTAAAGCATTAGTTGCCACTTTATAATGTCTTGTTTAATGTTAAACATATTTTAATATCAGACAAAAAATGTAATATTATATTATAAATAAATATGTAATCTTTCACAGACAAAGACAACTGGATTAAGCATCCAATAAACGGAGCAGCATACCAGCTGAACATAGATTCTGCTCTGACGTGGTGGCAGGCTGAAACCAGCTGCAAGCAGCAGAACGCTTCCCTCCTAAGTATCACTGTTCCCCATCAGCAAGCTTATATCACAGGTAAAGTGATGAAAAGTCAAACAAACGCGTTCATTTAGTGAGGCACGTTTCATGAAAAAGCTGTTTGAACTCATCAAACTCATGTTTGAACTGTTCTTTGTCTCTGCTTCAATAAATAAGCGCTTTACCTCCACAATGTGGTTTTAGGAATGTATTGCCACCTGCTGACAAAAGCAGGAGAAACAAACTTCCTACTATAATGGCCTACATCATTTTTTGCCAGAAGTGATTTTGGCATAAAGTGACATCATCCTTTGGCAAAAAGAGGTGCAATGTTTAATGCAATAACTGTTCAGTTATTTGGAAATAAGTAGAAATCAAATTCAATTATTCAATTAAAAACTAAATCAAAATACTGGATAAAATATAAAGATAAATTGTTTTTTTAAGATTAAGATCATAAATAAAATCTTTATTTAGTACTCAATTCAGTTGAGCTTCAGACAATGGTTGACCCTCATAATTTATTTATTCCGTCTTCCATCTTTGACTTCACTCTTACAGCACTACTTGAGGCAGGAAGTAACAAGCAAGGATATAAACTTTGGACTGGGCTAAACACGAATATACAATATGGCAGGGGGTTTACACAATATGGCTGGAAGTGGTCTGATGGGAACCCGTTACGTTACTTGAATTGGGAATCAGGTAAGTTTAATTTGCATTAGCACTCTGCATAGTAAGTCCATTTTTGTGTTAAATAAAACCCAAGATGTTTAAGTAAATTACAGTTAATTTCACATGGAGATGATACCAATGGTGCTTATACTCACATCCAGTCAAATTCATTAAGTCACAGCATAGAGGCTTAATAGTCAGAGAAATATAGAATTTATAGATTACACACAAAAACTCAGTGTTAATGACTTGGATGATCTGATCTAATGTTAGCCATCATATTTCAGGTCGAAGACCGTTTCCTGGTCTTCGACATAATTGTGGACTCATTGATGGTGCTGTGGGGTTTTCATGGCAAAGTGCGGAATGTGACAACAAACTGGGGTATATTTGCAACAGCAAAGAAGTTCTGGCTTCTCCAACTAAAGGTAATAATAAAGTTCTAAATCTTCTCTCTGTCAATGTAAATTAAAACACATTTTCTGTTACTTCGCAGGTCTTGATGTAGGATTTTGCTCAGCACCTTGGATTCCATATAACGGCCACTGCTTCCACATCTTTCGTACTGAAAAAACCTGGCCTGCTGCTCAGTTAGCTTGTCGTCATGAGGGAGGGGACCTTATAAGCATCTACAATGTGGAGGACCAAAGCTTTGTCATCTCTCAGCTTGGATATGGTACGTTGCTAATAGGCACTAATAGTAACTATCTGCTTCTCAATTGTCAGCTTTAATAAAACCTCACTTTGTTGCTTGTTTACACAAACAAAACAAAGATTTAGTGACAGAAAAAAATAGACACATTCTGTTTCAAATATGATCAAAAATCAGTCTATTGCAACCTAGTTACAAAGTGAAACTTCATACAGTTTGTTAGTGAACTTTACATTATTACGTTGTCATTTTATAATGTTATTCAACTGACAATATGGAAACAATTCTTTTTTTTTTTTTTATTCACAGCATCCACTGATGAGCTTTGGATCGGACTAAATGATAGACAGAGAGAAAGCTTGTTTGACTGGAGTGACCAGACCACAGTTAGCTTCACCAGCTGGGAGTCTACACCAGCAGCTGCAACTGACCTTGACGACTGTATTCTTATCAGAGGATATGTAATATTTATATTGCTTTATATGTTTAATTATAAAATCTATATAGAAGAAAAAATAAATGATGTACTTAGAGACATGCTAAGTACACATTTCTATGTACACTTACTTGTACATAAGTACAAGTAAGTACAAGTACTTGCAGGTGGCAAGTACTTGTACAAGTAAGTACTTACTTGTACTTAAGTAAAGTAAGTTCACTTACTTGTACTTATGTACAAGTAAGTTCACATAAATACGTTTCATAAGTAACATAAGTAAGTGTACATAGAAATGTGTACTTAGCAACTTACTTGTACATAAGTAAGTAGATATGTACCTATGTACAAAGCAAGAACACTGTGGAACACTTAATTAGTACAAGAAAAGTATTCTTGTAAAAAAATATTTAATTTCCCTCAAATAATACAAGAAAAATAAAGATGAATATCTAGACTGCTGCAATGACCACTTCTGTGGATTAAATGTATGTTTCAGGATGAATCATTTTTTAATTTTTACTTATTGTAGGGTGGATATTGGGTTGACAGAAATTGTGAAGACGAACATGGCTTCATTTGTATGAAAAAAGGTACTTCTGAATCCTCAGGAGGTGGAGTAGAGCTCAATCTGGGATGCAAACGTGTGAGTTAAATTCTCTTTTGATTTTATAACATTTTTGACACCCAATTCAAAAATATATTGCTTTTTTCATGTCATGTAACCTGTTTAAAAGCAGCATATTTATAGAAACAGGCAAGAACATTTTTCTAATTCAGTGCAAGAAAAGACAAAGGCAGACAAGGCAGAAATTTCACTCTCGCTTAAGAATTTAATAAAAGTGTAATTTCCCTTAAGAGGAAATCCAACTTCCAAATATAAAACTGTTCTACAATACTTACATGGTAGTAAAAGAAAAGGGGGAAATCATGTACTGACCTGACCATGTAAGTTTTATTTTCTATGAAAGGGTTGGAAAAGACACAGCTCCTACTGCTACTATATTGGGACTGAGTCTAAGACATATGATGAAGCAAAAGATCATTGCAAGAGAACCAGTTCCTACTTGGCTGATGTTTCAGACAGGTAAAACAATTCATTATGATTCACAAACATTCTGAACAGAGGATCTAGATAAGTTGTCTCAAACTCCAGTCCTCAATGGCTGATGTCCTGCAACTTTTAGATGTCTCACTCCAATATTTGCTCATTAGCAGAGCTTTGTAGAGCCTGACTGTGTGTTAGTGAGGCAGTGTAGCCATTTAATTCAAGTGTGTAGAACAAGCGACACATCTAAAAGTTGCAGGACCCTGCAAAAAGCAAAAAGAAAACAAAGTTTTTAAAGTTGCACATACTTTTTAGTCCTTTTGACTAAAATGAAAACACTAAATACTTTCTATAAACTGGACATTTCTTCAGGGTGGATAATGCCTTCCTAGTCAGCTTGATTGGTCTGAGACCAGAGAAACATTTCTGGTTAGGGCTTTCAAACCAGAAGCACCGAGGAATTTTTACGTGGACCAGCAGGGCCCCTGTGAGATATACTCACTGGAACAGTGAAATGCCAGGTACCAGAACATTTATGTTTGAATATGTGTTTGAAAGTAACTTTTAAAATGACAACTTTTAATTTTTCTGCCAACAAGGCCAAAAAAGGGGCTGTGTCGCAATGGGCACTGGTACTTCTGCCGGACTGTGGGACATTTTGCCATGTACAAACAGAGAGAAGTATATCTGCAAATATCAAGCAGAAGGTACAGCTACGACTCCTGCACCAACATCTCAACCATCTGACAGGTGTCCAATTGAATGGACCAAAGTCGTATCAAAACCCATCTGCTTTAAGGTAAAAAAGTATTTATTTCTTGGATGTACTACACTCACATTCCTTGAGTTCAGTGCTTTAATATAAATGGAATTCACATGACATGCCTCTTTTACAACATGCTGTGATTATGAGACAAATATCAACATTATAAGGAAATACTAAAGCAATCTGGTAAAATGGGGACAATGAGACTTTACCCATAGTTCAATAACACAAATTTATCTAAGGCCAGATGTTTTTTTTGGGTCTAAATATTCAACAGAAAAGCTGTGACCAGCATGAGATGCTTAAATGACCCATATAAAAATAAATGCTATTCTATATTAAGGAAGACTTAAAACTATGTATAAAAGATGGACATAACCTCTTCTTTATAAGATAGGGGAAGGGTCTTCTATAAGCTTAATTTGGTTGCAACAAAGCCACAGTGGGAATTAATAACTAATGATATTATAGTGATTATCTGAATTTCTTGAATACCACTGCAGGATGTCAAATAGAGTGGTTATGACAATTCATTACTGGCTTATAATACACATTGATTTTCTTGTCTTGAAGGTATTTTCAAGGAATTTAAAAATGAGGACTTGGTTTGAGGCCAGAGATTACTGCACAGCGATTGGAGGAGACCTTCTAAGCATCCATAGTGCCGCTGAGCTGCGCTTGCTGCAACAATTGTACAACATACCTTCGTCTAACATAAACCACCATCAGCTATCAATAATCCTCTTGACTAAGTTTTCTGTTGGTTTCAGTCAAAATGACATATATTTGCAGTAGCAGTTGAACAGCTTGTAGGGATAACAGATTTTGCTAAAAATGCTACAACTAATTGATAATTAATTAGATAATTAATTAAAACAAAAACACTAAAATATCTGTACAAAAAAATTACACATTCACATTGGGTATTGATCATGAATGTGTCTTTTTATAGCTATGGAAGAATTTGGATTGGACTGAGTGCTCCTGACTCAAGCAATGGTTATATGTGGAGTGATGGATCTCCAGTGCGTTCAAAATTGTTTATTTCTATCAAGCTATTTCTGCAGCTCAGAAGGGAATTAACTAATCATTAGAAGTTGTGTTGCTTTTCTTAACAGGTAAACTTTCAACACTGGAGAGATGGGGAGCCAAATAATAAAAACAATGTAGAAACTTGTGTTGAAATGTATACACTGGATTCGGGTAACGATGGGTCTTGGAATGATATTAATTGTGAAACGTACAGACCCTGGGTTTGTCAGATCCGTACAGGTAAATCTTAAGATAATCATAGTCAATATTATCTTGTATTTAAAACAAGTGTCCATTTAACTAAGGAAAGCCTTTCTGAAGTAAGCACTGTCAGTAATCTCTTCTTACACATGTACAGGATTCACACCAAAGTCACCTCCACCCGATATTACTCCATGTGAGTGGATTATTATTTAAAATATTTGGTTTGAAAAAGATGTGTAATGTAATGGTTCTGATAATAATTTTTCACAGCTAATATTATTAATTCACATTTTCCCTGATAAAAGCTATAATTTTCATGTCATATAAAGTGAAGATCTGTGTGAATCAATTTTGATCATGATTTAAAACTTTGCTGATAATTTTTATTACTCAATACAGTTCAGATTTGATTAATTTTTCAATGGAAATTGCATTTTTTTTTTATTTATCCTTTGACCTTCTGTGTATGCATTTGACCATGTACAATATTGGTCTGTAGATAAATACAAAGCTCTGTGCTTTGTATTACATCTGCATTCATTTGGTGAATGTTTATATCAACTTTGCATACAGTGACTTTTTAATTATTGTTCTTGGTAAAATAGATCAATTAGATTGGACAGAGAGCATCTATGAATGCCAATTTTAAAAATGTTGCAAGAGATATGGTTTAGAACAAGACTTATAAACCCAACAAAATGCACTGATGCATGTAGTTGTGACATGACAAAATATGAAAGAAATCCAATTGATATGAATACTTTCGGAAGGAACTGCATGTGGAAATCTCACATTTGTTTCAATTTTGCATTTCTTTGCAGACTATAACTTTACGTCTGATGGGTGGCTAAAATGGAAAGGGAATCAATATTATATTAACAATCAGGCAACAGACATGGAAGATGCAAGACAGTTCTGCAAAGACAGACATGGTGACTTGGTAACCTTTGAGAGTCAATATGAAAATGTCTTTTTGTGGAAACAGGTGAGCACTGACACATTTGATTAATTTTGTCATTAGAATAATAAAATGTGTGAATTTTAAAAAAATCTGTTAAGTTTTGGGATAGTGGCACACTGGATAAAACAGTACAAGTGTGTAGCTAAAAAAGATTAAACTAATTATATTCATTGCGTTTCTTAATTTAATATGAACCAACTCAGTTTTTTGCTATGTGCACATGTAGTGAAGTGAAAGGAGTTTGTACGTTTTTGTTGTAGAGAAACCTGCTTCCTGTTTTGTTTGGGTGTCTTTTTCTTACTTGTTTTCAGAAACAAAACTCTTGATTCTCATATTTCTGCACACTGACACTTAAATGTTCGTATTTATGTTTAGATACACAAAAAATACACACATTTTTGGATTGGTTTGACAGTGGATCTTGACAGAAGTGTTCAGTGAGTACACATTAAAAACATATTTGTGAAAAAGTTTCAAAAATAAATATTTTTAATTTCATAACAAAAATACACCTAATTTAAAACGTTAGTATTAATCTAACAATTGAAAAAAAAAATTTGACAATGAGTGACGTTTGAAAAACAATTGACTTGTTTGCCTTTGCTGCAATAAGATGGGTTGATGGTTCTCCAGTGTTATTCCAATGGTGGGCAGATCATCAGCCTGATTTCAGAAATTTTGATGAGAACTGTGTTGTCATGACGCCTCATAATGGTAAGTAATGCGATTCACTTACAAAACAAAACATGTATTTTCACATGTGCCATTCTTACATTTTCATTCCTAGATAAAAGCACAACAGTAACCAGTGTAGTTTAATAATTTAACTAACACAACACCCCGCCACAAAGGATGAAATTCAGCAGAAGAACATGTTGTTAATCATGCAAGTAATTCAAAATTGTGGAAGTTAAATTATTGTTGACTCTTTCACAGGCTTCTGGCATGATTATAATTGTGGATTTGAATTCAAATCTATTTGTAAACGCAATGGTTCTCCACCTGCAAATGCCACTGTGGCTCCTATAGTGCCACCACAAGGTGGCTGTGAAGACTCCTGGAAAATGTTTAACTCTAC
The DNA here is from genome assembly GCA_903066825.1 of Alfaro cultratus. Lineage (NCBI taxonomy): Eukaryota > Metazoa > Chordata > Actinopteri > Cyprinodontiformes > Poeciliidae > Alfaro > Alfaro cultratus. The sequence continues at coordinate 1,469 of CAEFZX010001134.1, read as the reverse complement.
GGTGAGAATTATGTGTCGGATAAACAACAACTTAGTATAGGATGGAATTATACCCTTTGTGTCTCTGGAACTGTCTTTTGAATATCAAAAACATTCTTTCGTTATGCAAAATGTATGTCCCAATTACAGTGTTACAAGATTATAAATGACCAGATGCTGACATGGAATGAAGCAAGGGAACAATGCAGAAACATGAGTGGAAACTTGGCTTCTATTGCTTCTAGACAAACCCAAGGTTTGTTTCACTTTACAACATTCAGATTTTCTCAACATAATCCTGTGAATACAAAGTCAAATGGTCTAAACTCACCTTTTTTGCTACGCAAGTAGAATCTTGACATTTTAAAAAGTTGTTCTAAATGCTTATTGGGAATTGACTTTTAATTGGATCACACAATCATCATACTTTTGGCAGAACATTCAGCATTCAGAGGCCACCTCTGAATGCTTCATAGACACGCTGGCTATCTGTTGCTTGGACTGTGTTTTTATTTTTTTCACCTTATAATTTTTTTTGTGTGTGTGTGAACTTTCAAGTATGTTTTTATATATAGTGTCTTATGGATATATGTCATGAGGTGAGAGACATCATGTAAATTATACTTGGGCTACAATCTGCCATATTTCAGAATACTATCTATGAGTTCACTTATATGCACTGCCTCTGCATCTTAATCTACTTTCAGTTCAACAATCCACAATTTTATGTCTGCTTACATGAGTTTGCACCCCCTGACTGAAGCATTTCTTTTTCTACTTATAGTGTTTTTAGTGTCTCAAATGTCTGAGAATCCCACTTCAGACCTGTGGATTGGTTGTCATAATGCTTACAAGGTTGGGTTTTACTGGACTGATGGACGACCAAAGATATATACCAACTTCAATTTTCAGGTAAGTAAGCACTAACTGATTTCTCTTTTTAACTGAAAAATGCATATTGTAATACTATGTGATGATATATGAGCAAAAAATTTATTATTTTTGGGATCTCATTTTAGGAACGTAGCTTTTCATATTTTGATGATTATGAGGACGACGACGAGGACAACGACATATTATCGGTATGTTGCAAAATTCATTTTACACTGACAGTGTTGAGTAGACTTGACATAAATTAAAAAGCTGAACAGTAGAAAACATGAATAAAAGAATGAATGAAATTCCCCCTTTATAACTAGTAAACAAACTAGCAATCAATATACATTACATAATATGTCCCTGCATAGTATTATTACCGTATTTTCCGCACTATAAGGCGCACCGGATTATAAGACGCACCTCCAATAAATGGCCTATTTTGAAACTTTTTTCATATATAAGGCGCACCGCATTAAAAGGCGCATAGAATAGACGCTACAGTAGAGGCTGCAGTTACGTTATGCATCCATTAGCTGGAGCTGCGCTAAAGGGAATGTCAGCAAAACAGTCAGATAGGTCAGTCAAACTTTATTAATAGATTACAAACCAGC